>JAUMJJ010001010.1:0-29343 GCA_033556795.1 Tapera naevia | reverse complement strand
GGCGCACAGCCCCGCCCCCCTCCCCGGCTCGGCCAATGGCGGCGCACAGCCCCGCCCCCCTCCCCGGCTCGGCCAATGGCGGCGCAGAGCCCCGCCCCCCTCCCCGGCTCGGCCAATGGCGGCGCACAGCCCCGCCCCACGCCCCGGCTCGGCCAATGGCGGAGCTCCGCCTCTCCCCAGTACCGGCGAAGTCCCGCCTACCCCACTCCACCAATGGCGAAGCCTCGCTCCGTCCCGCCCAGCCCAGCTGTGGCCAATGGCTGAGCCCCGTCCCGCCCCGTCCCGCCCCCTCGCTCTTGCCCGCGGCTGCCACGGGTGATAGGGGGAGGCGAGGGGCGGTCGGGGTTGTGGTCCTCGTGGTGCTCTGGTCACCTCCAGCTTCTCTGCTCGCCCCCCCGCCCCTCTGATCATCCCTCAGCCGCTTTCCTCTTCCCCATGGCCCGTTTCCTCGCTCTCCAATCCCTCTCCTCATCCCCGTGGCACCTCTGATCACCTCCCAGTTTGTCTCATCACACCCCCCCGCAGCCCCTCCTCACTTCACCACGGCCCCTTTCCTCACTCTCCAACCTCTCTCCTCATCCCCTGCCCCTCTCCTCATCCCCATGGCACCTTTCTCTATCCCCCAGCCCCTCTCCTCTGCCTCACTCTCTCCCACCTGCCCAATCCTGGGGACCCCCAGTGGCACCCAGCCCCGTCTCTGAGAAGCACTTTTAATAAAAACTCAAAGCTGTTGTTAAATAATAATTTCAGAAGGTTTTAAAATAGTGTTTCCAGCCCGCTGCCATGGGTTGGTGCCCCCGCAGCTGTGGTGGTGGAAAAGTCTAGCTGGGGTTGCCTGCTGTTAGACAAATCTTGCAGCCCCCTCATCAGACCGCGCAGAGTGACAGTGGATCATCCCACAGACAGGCCTCCTTTTTCCAACAGTCTGATTAAGTGATGAACAGACCTGGTGGGGTCACTGAGTTGTGGGAAGCACTGCTGAACCCTGCCTTTAAGGCAAGTGTGCAGCAATCTGTCCTGGTGCTTCTGGCTCAGAAACCACATTTCCATCAAATTTCCATTTGATGCCCGCTCATTCTGCACTGTTGAATCAGAGCCAGCATGGGATCAATGGGCAGCGAGCTAAAAGCTGGCATGGCATGGTCTGGCTGCAGCAAGGCCAGCCTGTTAACAACTGGGTGTGCTCAAGTAGTTCCAGCCATCACACAGGTCCTTGGGGCTGTGGGTGAGCGGTGGTTCACCGTGACGCTGTTGGTAGTGTAAGTGTGATGCATCCCTCTCTCGATGAGAATCAGGAAATGGTTTAAAGGTCTGAGGTGTTCTGTGATCTGGTTATTCACCTGCCCGAGTAGGAAATCTAGAATACAAACTGCAGAAATTCCACATCAATCTATTTGTGCTCAGTGCAGGAAGAGGATAAAGTGTAGTCATATATCTGAGTAGGATTGCTCCTTTTAAGTTCAATTTCAGGGGAAATTTCTTTCGAATCCATACGAAAATAGGGAAAGAATGACTAAACTAAGTGGTGTAAGATGTTTTTGAAGTTAACATCTTAGCAGGGCTGAAAAACGTTTTGAGCATACAGCCAAGTGCTGTTGGAGTAGGTGAAATGTGTGAGGATCATCTGCAACATCATCCCAAAGAGAGAACTTTCTTCTGCACAGGACAACAGCCCTTGTGCTTCAGCTTCCTATTTTAGAAACTTAATACTGGTCGTTGTGATTGTTCAAATGCCACTCTAATGTGTGAAACCAGAGAGGTGGCCTCTCATTAAGTAGAAATGTTTTATTTGATGCCATACAGTTTCTTCTCCACATTTTACACCTGTCTACAAAAATTGTTGGGAACAGAACATTGTTTGCAAAGAAACAATATTACCTTCATGACTAAACCTACTTTGTATTTGCTCATCATTTTCCAAAAAATCTCTCTTGTGGGTTGACAGTTGTCTTGTACAAAAGTGAATTTTGTTGGGCATAGCAAAATGTGACAATAAGTCGCAGTAGCTTTTCACATTAAATACAGACAACTCTCCTTGCTCTACAGAAAGCTTAATGGCAGCTGAGCAAAAGCAACTTCACAGTGCTAGGTGAGTGACTCCAGCAAGTCCTAATATCTGGAAAGAAACCCAAAGAAAACATAATGAAACTAGAGCAAAATTAGAAAGCATTCAGAAATAACTCCTATATATATCTGAAGGGAGATGCTAAATAAAGTAGTCAAAGTTCTGTGCAGTTTTTTGCCACTGTGTCCACCTAGTTTACACACTTTCTTAGCCACAGTGCTAAGTCTGGTTTTTTTTTTTTAAAGAAAAATAAGAGAGAATGATAAAAAATGAAAACAGACATAATACCTTTAGTCAGGGTGCATGTTTTATACCACTTGGTAGGCAGTATAATACAGATCCTGCTCTGAACAGCCAAAAAAACAGTTACAAAACTGGCACGAAATAAAGCATCTGAAACAGTTAAGCAGCAAATCAGAGGATAATATGCATATCCATTATTGGATGTAATGACAGAAACTGTGCTGCAAGAGCTTTCATTCCCATCGAGGTTCACCAGGATGAGGAAGTTCAAATCACTTAAAATTCATAATTTACTTCTTACTCTGCAGAAAATAGGGAAAGGGGAAATAACCACTTTCCCTGCAATACAAAAAGCTTTATCAGCTTCTGGTTAAGTCCTCGACCATTATCTACCCTTTTCTGTGTACCCGTGAAGATGTAAACTCTTAACCTTGCTGATTTTCTGACATTTATAATCTTAGCATAGTTTGTTAAATACTTTCAACATCCAAGTCTGTTATAGAATCATAGAATGGTTTCGGTTGAAAGTGTCCTTAAAGATCACCTGTTTCCAACCCCCCGGCCATAGACAGGGACACCGTTCACTGGGTCAAGTTGCTCAAAGCCTCACCCAACCTGGCCTTGAACACCTCCAGGGACTGGGCAGTCCTGGAAAAGAATCCAAGGAAAAATCCTGGACATCAGGAAAGTCTGATTTTCTAAGCCAAATCCAGAGCTTTGCAACCTAGCTTTATTTTTGTAATAAGAAAGTCAAATCACTCACAATTTTAGGTCACCAAATAACATTGTTAATGAAGATGACGGGCACAGGGCATATTAAGAAGTCACCTACGAGAGCATCACAATGTGTCCAGGGCTATATATCATCAGATGTGGAAGACACAGTCTGTGGACTCCAGCTATTGCACAGCTGGTGCCATGGGGCGCTGTTTAATCAGAAGTTACTCAACACTTTGTAGACACTTTGGAGTCTACAAAGAGGTTGGAAAGGAGTACCGGTGTTTTAAGGTGGTTTGGGGGACTGTTGAAAGGTTACAGGTGATTGGGGGTAGGAAAAATTATCCTCACCCGCCCCTCCCCTTTAGCTGCTCAACTTCATTTCTTTCTAGGGCCCACAGACCTCCTCTGCCTCCTTGTACCAGTCTTCTCCAACATCCATTGCAGGAAGCAACTCTTCCTCTTTGCTCCTTAGCCCCTATCCATCTTCTAGTTAGAAAAATGTTCAAAAAAGAAAAGCCAGAGGACTGCCCCTTCCTCCCTTCTCTGGGGCTTTCTTATCCTACTCCTGAGAATCAGGAGTACCTCCAGGACCAACTACAGACACAGACTGTGGATGCCATGAATGCCCTGATCTCTTCCCAGCAGCCCCCATCCAGGCAGGAGCCATCTCAACTATAGGTAAACTGGGCAAGCTGCCAGTCTTGTACATCCAATTGGCTTATGCTTTTAGCAAGCTCAAAAATTGATTAATAACTTTAATAGCATAATTTAGTGCATACTGTGCTTCCTCTAAAGGGAAATAAAGTGACAAGTCGTGTATGAGGTCGAGCTCACGGTTAGGTAACAGAGGCAATATTTGGACAGTAGCCCTTTGTACTCAATCTCAGCATCATCTGTAATTAAAATGAGTAACACATAAATGATAGATGAAGTAGGCCTGGGCCGTATCATAAGCTGCAGCAAGTGGATGGTTTTGTGGCTAACAATTCAGGCTTTGTCTATGGTTGTAGTCTGGTGATAATCCTACTTTTTACGAGCATGAAAAATGTTCACAAAACGTGAGCTATGGCCACTCCAGGTCTTGAGACAAGAAGAGGGCAGCATTCACTTCACTGAGATGCTACTGGCACAGCAGGCTGTAATTGCCAAAGTCAAAGACAAAATTCATACCCATCTTTCAGAAGCAATACAACTCCTCTAGATGGATGACAGGAGATTATAGTCCATTTGTATGTTGTCACCTGCCCTGCAGCTGTCTCCTCGTGACTCAGTTGTTCAGGAGCACAATGCCATCAGTCTCTGTTGTTGCTGTGTTCTTCATGGCAACTCTTCTCCACGTTGCTCTTGGATGATGCACAGACCACATCCTGACTCTGCAACCAGTCTGACCTTTGGAATATTCCCCAAAAGTCATTAATTAGGAGACTTAGTTATTGGTGTGGTTTCAGGTTAACAGTTTTCTCTTTCACGCAACTACTTTCCTACCAGTATGAAACCTGTTCTCTACATCACTGTTATTGTGACTATGGGGTAGTTTAGTGGGAATGATTTCTTCACTCGTGGTCCCACTGGCACACAACATAGTTGTCAGCCTTTCAGCACATATAGATCTGTGAATGTGAAAGTATGCAGGCGAAAGGCTGAGGGGCAGAAGGGGCTGCCTGAGTCACTGTTTCCAGTCCCCTGCAATGCGTATTATCATCTCATCCCTTCTAGAAATCTGTGGATGCTCCTTTATAAAACTGGTTGGAACATTAGGTAGAACATTAACTATCAGTTACAAACTTTTATATTCCCAGCCTAAATGTCTGGTGGACGGAGTGGTCCCTGTTTGAATTTGTCTGAACATTGTCCTGTATCTGAGGTATCTTTTTCCTGCTCTTATCTCCCAATCTTCTTATAGACTGTGCATTCTCAGGCTTCATTTTCACAGATAATCAAGCCCACTGCCCAAGTTCTTTGTTCAGCTGGTCAGCAACGTTAAGGACTGTAGGACAGGGAGTACATCTTGAGACCATTCATCCTTCTGCCTAATAACTTTCCTTTTCAACACGACTCTTACCATACCCCAGTAAAATTTTCATCTGCCTTAACACCTGCGCATCTTCTCCAAATTAACCAATATGTTGTCGTTTGACACAGTGCTTTAGTAAAGCCCAGACACACAGGATCCTTGTCTTACGGGATGAACTCTCGTATCAAACAAGGACACCTGGTCATTCTGGCACAATTCACCTTCAGCAATCAATGCTACATTTTGTCTTAATCTACCATTTACTTCTGTGTCTTTTAATATGTTTCTTTTCACACTTGTTCAAAGGCGAACACATCGGCAGAGCCAGCCTTCACTGGGTTGAGGTGCTTGCTTTTTGTATGTAACTTAACACAGCACTTTATAGACATCTGGGGGAATGCAGATTTTATTACCCCCTGATTTGAAAACCATGTTCAGCTCCAAGTCAGGCTGGAGGAAAGTCACAGGCACCTGACTGTCTCCCCAAGAGATGCTGGCCCAGCCAAATAATTTTGTCTTCCTCTTCATTTCTTTGCAGTCCACCTCATCAATTCAGATGCTGCTCTTCACTCACTGCACTGCCTATCTCACAATATCTTGTCGGTATTCTTCCTTCAACTGCTCATCTTTCCTTCACAGTTTTTTAGCCACTATGATATTTTTATTTACCTGATTTATTTTTAAATTCCTATGTACTGTCAGATCTGATTTCACTCTACCCGACAGGATAAGTTCGGATGCAACCTGATAGCCAAGATTTTTGCACTCAGCTGGGAAATGGAACCTTACACATTGGTCTCATTTGTTTCTGCTGTAGCTGGGTGAATGGCAGGTTACATGGGGAAAATTATCCTACATTGCCTTCGTACACTTTTTCCATTCTACTCCCACATACCTCCTGTAATGTCACTACTCTTTCTTTATTCAAATTTGGGAAGACTCATTGATAGTGCGATACAAATGGACAAAAGCCTTCCATTATTAAAAACCATGTGCATCTTGTTCCCCTTTGTTACCATGGCTAGGACCAGTTCAGGGCAAAATTGTTCACCATTTCAGAAATGGCTACGACATTGTTGGTGGTTCAGGTGCCCGCCCAAAAAGATTTAATTATTGGCCAGTATAGCAAAAATAAACACTTACTCATTTAATTCTTGTTAAATATAATAAAATATATGCTCTATTAGTATATGCTAGACACACTGATTTCTATACTAATATTTTTAATGAAACTATCACTGTTCACGAAATACAACAAAGTGCCTGCTTTATATCCACACTGTCAGAAAGAGAAATCTTTCAGATCTGCTTTTCTTCTGCCTAGTTTATCACAGATGCTTTTTAGCCCTCTCCCACTTGGAAAGCGTGGCCATAGCACTTCAGGCAAAAGTTCATCTTGCTCAGCGTCCTGTCTCTAAGAGTAGTTGAATGCTGATTGTTATGGAGGAATAAAAGTACGTGGTGTGTTATTTCCCTTGTGCGTCCTTTGGGTGCACTCTAGCAAGAGGGTGCTCAATGAGCCTAGTGATAAAGCCTTTTTTCAGGAGCTTTTTAAGTTAGGATCAAAAGATTCTTTTAAGAGTTTTTTTTTAACCTCTAGTTATAGTTCTTTTGCTGAATTTTAGGACAAGAATAGGTATTTTAATATTAAAAAATATTTAAAAGTTCAGTTTAGCAATGTGTTTGACAAGAGTTAAACAGATCTGTTCATAAAATAATGTATTGAGAAATTAATTACTTGCTGTGCACCTTTGTTTCAGTGACTCTCGAGAAGATGGCGATGGAAAACCAGATGACTCTTCGCACATTGCTGAGTGACTTGTCTGATTTTGCTGGAAAATTGTAACCTTTTAATGGGTGACTGTTACCCTCTCACCAGCACTTGCCAGGCATCTGAAAGTAATTTTTAGCCATTTATGATTCTATGATTAAACGCACTTCAGTATTTTTCAGTACATAGAGTTTTTCCACTGAAGGACTCCGCTAAATTCTGAGAAGGTTTTTAGTTGATGCCAGGAGTGCTAATTTCTACCATTAATAACTAAGGTGCTTTGAACATTGGGCTGTGTCTAATTAAAACCATGCTTTTTCCCAGCTACGTATTATATGCTGAATTCCACAGAGCAGCGAGGGTGAAGGAGAGAGGCTAAAGAAGTAAAATTGGTTAAGTGGTGTCAGGGTCTGTGTATGTCTAAGAATTTGCTATTAATTTTTACTACACCTAGAACTGCATTTTACAGGAGACTATCCAGTGAACAAAGGATGTCATATTACTAAGTGGAATATAAGAACTATTTAGGGTTCCAGATCTCAACCTATCTATTACGTGATGCAAAAGTAAGAATAGAACCAGATAAAGATGTGTGTTATACAAGGAATACTCCTATTTCCTGTGATGAGATTTTGATATCGTGTAAGAAAATGACATCTCTTATCTACAAAAGTATTTTCCCCTTACTTGATGTCAGAGGGAAGGAAACCCCCAACCTGTCCCCACTGAGGCATCCCACAATGCCTATAAAAATTCACACTATGTTCTTCTGCGCTTTCCTACATGAGAAAACTTTCCCTTCGATTTAATATTCAAGCTGTACATGAGTATATATAGGCAGCCTGTGGTGTTAAAAAGGCATAAATCAAACATAGCTTTCCTGGAAGCAAAAATGCTATTGCTCTATGTATTCTTATTGAGTTGCTGCTTATCTGGCTCCATGGGAAGAGCAACCGAAGAATTTCAAGCATGCTTTAAGGCTCTGGTGGCTTTAGCAAAGAACAAGGTGGGTCGTTATCTTTTCTTCTTCACTTTCTACAGATCTTCTGATGGAAGGATATCATTGAGTCTGGGCCAGTTTCAGCACTTGTTTGCGTGCCCTGTGTTTTGTTTGGTAAACTTGAGATGCTGAAGGCGCTTGCATGTCAACCTCTCCTCAGAAGCTGGCACTGCAAATGTTTCCCCAAAGGAAGTTCAGAAATAGAAAAGCTGATAAAGATGATATGTAGGTAAAGATACTTAAAAATGTGGCAGGCACTTAGAAGATAAATGCCTTCTAACACCATCTTCTTTTTTTAAATTTTAGGTCTTTCTTCCAGTACCTGACGGGAACTTTGAGGTAAGAATTTCAAAGCTTCTTTATTACTACTGTTAATCATTTGGAAAATGATGATGCTTTGTAGCAGCTCTTGAAATACAGGGAAAGTTAGACTACTAAAAAGCCCTACATCTTACAAAAAGGGAATACATGTGTGAATACTGTATTTATGAGCAGCTCTATCAAATTCAGCGGAGCACCTTGCATGCACAAAATTATGGAAATAAATAACCAGTTCTGAGACCGGGGTCTCTGAGATTTGGTTCTGCTCCTGAGCTTCAGGAGCTCTCGCAGAGACCTTAGTACTGAGGCTGTTCTTAACGTTGCTGTATGAGGTGCAGACCCTGACTGGGACCTGCTGTCATTTAGAGCAGAAGGCAGTGGATACTGTCAGCACTGGAAAAGTTCTTGCCTCTCAGCAAACAGACGGGTTGAGTGTTACAAAGCACAGCAGGGTTTGTCAACGAAGGAAGCAGTCTGCAGGCGTGCCAAGTTGTCACACAGAGCCGTGTTGATCGGTGGTTTTCAGCCTGTGGTCTGCAGATTTCTCAGGCTCTGTGAACCGAAAAAAGGTTCAAGAAAAATAACAAAGCAACAGCCTGTTGTTGGGAGGCCTTATCTTCAGAGACAAAACCGTTTAGTTTGCAGCCTTAAAGAAGGTGAAGAGCACTTCTTTACAGACAGGAGTCTACGGTGCTTCTGTCCCTCTGCACGGGGACGGTAGCTGCGAAAAGCAATTAGCAAATCTCATCTCCTCAGGCTGCTCAGGGTGATTTTGATAAAACTACAACTCCAATGGATTTCAATCCTCTTTTGCAACTCTCTTCCTGTTTTTTCCTTTATAATAATTTTCTTTTTTTAATATTATGTAGGGGTTTTTCTCCTGCTGCAGGTTTTTATCAAATCCCTGAAAACCTAGGAAAGTACCTCTTTTCCCCAATTGTACAGAAATAGAGTAGACAATTGGTAATTTCTGTTTCTGCTGTGTAGGAAATTAGTTATTGAATTTAATGAACAAAGAAATTTAACTCATTTGGCAGAATATAATTTTGCTGTTGTTTAATGTATATTTTTTTAGTGCAACCACGTTCCCTGCCACCTTAAAAGAACTGTAAACAAGCTGAAGTATTACTTTAAGAATAGCGAAATGAGAACATACGTTTCTCTGATGGAAAATAGTATGGACAACATAATATCAACTTTAAATAAAGGACGTACAGTAAGTCTCTCATCAGTTATTTATAGCTATTAAATGGATAAAAATGTGAAATTACTGTGAATGGACTGCTCATATGTTTTCAAAAAATAGGGAATTAAGCAACCCAACATCCCAGTCAACTAAAGGCAATAGCAAATACCATTGATACCATCTCTGTACACTCTTGGTTTTGCCCAGTTAAGCTGCTCTGCAGTGGCTTTATACAAAGTGCTTACCTGAGATGCATAGAGTCTGGATGGAAGTTACAGTTTTCCAAAAGATAGATATCCCTTAGACAAATCCTTGGCAGTGGCCAGGAGATCAAGAAGAACAGGTCCTAGGCCATACCTCAGTGAGCAAAGTCAGCCAGGGGGAAGTATTCCAGATTCTCAAGAGTCTTCTTTCTGTTCATTCCTGAAGATCTCTCTCTCCTGATTAAATACCTCCGTGAACAACCACCAACAGCTCCGCAGTGATGTGCTCTTTCTATTCTCCCCCTCATTATCGGTTACTGTAATTCTAGAACCTGGAGGACGATTCCTGTCTGATAGCAGAGGTGTCCCTGCAGAGAGCTCCAGGGCGCTACAGGACGTTCTTCCAGAAGCTACATGAGATGTGCTAGAAGCCCTGCGAGTCAGAGACATCCTCTGCCCAACACTAGAGCCAGTTCTAACTGCAAAGCTGCCTCAGAGCACCACGGAGAGACAGCACAACATCGACGTGAATGTTTTATATGTGTATTATCAGATATTTATGTCTTATTGCAGGCATTGACATATTTATTTTATTTATAGAGAGCTTTTATATTTGTACACTCATAACATTCAAAGTGCTAATAAATAAAGAACTTAAAATTAATAATTTTACTCTGGGGTTTGTGCATTATAATAAGAGTATATGTCAAGTTATGAATAGAACTATGTGAGTGAAATTAAAAACTTACAGATTAGAAGGCATATCCATTAATGTGTTCTCCTGCAGACATTTACAACGTTGTCAAATCTTTATTTTCTGAAGGCAGGATTTAAAGAGGAGAAAAGGCAATCTTTTAAATATGTGCATAATTAAGTTTGAAATCAATGGGTTTTGCTGAAATTCTACAAGATAATTGCACTGCAACACACCCATGTGCTACACATTATTTAATGTATTTATTGTGACAGCAGATCATATTGATTTTAATGTTAGACCACATTTATTTTCAACATTAGTCCACACTTACTTTCAACCCATGTTTTCTTCAATTTTTGGAGCAAACACCGAGTAATTTGCATTTGCCAGCTCAGTGCCAAGACAAACGGAGACCTCAAGCACATCTCTCAGGGGCTATTGCAGCAGAGATACAGTAGTGATAACTGTAACAACAGAAATACCAGTAGTGGTGAAGGGTGTCTAGTTTGGGCTGGATTTGTTTTTTTGCAGGATTGCCTTAAGCTATATTTTCCATGAAGTGAAGGACGTATTTATGAGTTACTTTTCTTAAATAGAGTAAGTTTTTCTAGAATCTGAACTGTCAGAGGAAAATTATACTTTTGCTTTACACTTTATACAGAAGCATGCATTTGTTTCAAATGAAATGCAGTGCATTCACCAAGCTGGCTTTTGGAGAAACCTGATCCAGTGGGAGGTGTCTGTCCCTGCACATGGTAGGGAGCTTGGAACTGGATGGGATTTAAGGTCCCTTCCAATCCAAACCATTCCACGGTTGGGCATTAAAGTAATTTGAGGACCTGCCCAGCATAAGTTCTAAGTCAAAGGTACCTGGCATTTTTGAGAAGTCATAGACCCTTGCCCATAAAGTAAACAACATGAATAAGTAGCTGAGCACGATTACATCCAAGGAATCGTTAGGTTTGTGAAGATCATAACATGTAGACAAGATGTGGCAAGTAAAGAAATGAGAGGGTGCACGGCAAAGTGATTCCCATCTTGGTGACTGAGAAAAGCTGGGTTGAAACCAGACCCTGTTATTGTCATTTGGAGAGTGGCTGGTCCATCGGGCTGTGAAACTCCTGAGCCTCAGCTGGAGCAAGTAAATACAGCAGTAAAGAGGAAATGCAGAAGCCCCTGTCCCCTGAGCCATGCTCAGGCCGTCAGTCACCACTGGAGGTTTATCAAGAGCAGGCAACAATGAAATATTGACTTCTGAAGGAGCTGAACATGAGAAGGTGCTCCTCTAAAACAGCTCTTGAAGAGGAACAGCGCATCCTTGGGGATACAATTAGCCAGGAATCCTGGCTCATACAGAGGAGATACTAAGCACTTGAACAGCAGCTTTCACAAATAACTAAGTGATGCACAGCTGCTGGAGGGGATGCAAGGCTGGAGAGCTTTTAGTTTTATGGTTCGTTCCAACTTTCTGCATCAAAATGATAAATAGCAAAGTCAGCATTTTATCACAATGTTTGCAGAAACAATGAAGTCCGAACCAAAACAAAAAAGCCTTTTCAACCAACCACTATGGCATTACTATGAAGTCACAGCATAGGTCATGCTAAACTCTCACCTTTCCTTCTGAGCCAAAACACATTGAAAGTGTCAGCTATAACATGATGCAACTATAAGTGGGGACGATATTGCTAAAATTCAGGAAGAAAGCACAGACAAATATATTGACTGCTCAAAAGACCACACTATAGCACAATTAACTAATTAAGCAGAATAAATCTCTAATTACAGCACATTTTAATGCATCTTTTAATGCTCAGCTTATACCTACAAGCATATTCTTTGTTTTTACCTTGTGGTGGGTCCGTCCACACAGGGCAGAGCACAAGGAAATCACATTTCTTTCCATTTTGCTCTTCTGGAAGCATTTTACCTCCCTGCATTAGTGCAGGTTAACAGAGTTTGAAGCACTGATTCTCATTCTGTGCTATCTGCTCTTCAGCAATACTAATGTCAGGATTATAAGACAATTTAGAGCCCTTGGGAGCATTTAAAAACACCGCAAGTGGGAGAAATGGATTTTTGGTGTGCAGAGGGACTCTGCTGCCAAAGCAGTGCATCATCTGTTTGCAATCTGGCCAACCTACTGAAAAGTCATTTCAGGACAGAAAAGAAATGTGCTGTTTCACACCAGAGCCATCGAGACACAGGAATGAGGTTTTTTAGGAGTCCTGGGAGGGAAAGGCAGTACACGCAAGGGCAGAGGAAGTTACGCAGCTGCTGTGCAACCTCTCAAATTCACATTCAACTGCTGTGAGAAATGAGAGAAAGCCTTCAGGCTTTCATTTTCAAGATACATAGGCAAAAAAATGTCCAAGTTGGGCAGACCTGTTCTCGGGGAGGTCTCTCACTACTGCAGGGTTCTTGCTGCAGGGCATGGTGTATGGTGTGGGAAACGAAACCCCGCGCACCACTTCCACGATAACAATCAGAAAACAAAGAAACAAAACCTACAGACAAAGGTACAGAATTGTTTAACTATAATCACAGGTTTCTGAGCTCTTACCAGTTTCATTTTCTGGCCACGGAAGCCAATAGAGTTTAGAAACCAGAAGAGACGTTAAACCCGCCAGAAGGAATTGCTGAGGTCCAAAGAGGCGAGCCTCCCACCACAGCTCCATGGATGATGGTGTCTGATGCCAGACAGGAACTGTACTGTTCTCTCCTACCCAAGCAGCTTCTGCCCTGGCTTGCCCTTCAGAAGCAGCAATAATGAACTCCAGATAAAAAAGCCAAGGTCAGCTGGTCAAAGTTTTCCTCTTTTCTTCCAGGTGCCTTTAACACCACTGAGGACACTGGCAAAACCAGGTGTTTCTTGGTGCATTTGGTAATATGTACTGAAATTACTTACATTAAGTGATTAGTATATACTTAATAAACCTCACACACTAAGGGTTATTCACCCTTAGGTAACAGCCAGTCAGAGCACGGTTTGCAGTGTGTCTCTGACCCAGGCCACCTCTGCTCAGCAGATTCTGATCTCTGTAAGCAAGGTTAAAACCTTTCTCTCCCAAAAACTTGCCTCGATGTTGCACACATTGTTCCCAGAAAGCAGTCACTCCCACGGACCATTATAGAACCCTAAGTGACATTCCTCCTAACAGCCTGCTTCCCAAGAAAAGATGTTACTTCGTGTAATTTAAGTCAACACTCAGTCTTTACAGAATTTCTCAATTTCCCTTGCTCAAGATCTGTTTTGAACAATCACCAGAGCAGTTTCCATGGCAGAGGTGCTCCAGGAACTGCACCACAGAGCAGCACCACTTTGGGATGCTCTCCTAGCAGGAGCAAAGGCCAGGACTTTGCCTTCATCTGCATGGCACGAAGCAGGATTTCTGCTCACTGCTGGAGCATCCCAGCCTGGTTTTGCCCGTGCAGATGTACCTCGCTGCGCCTCCTGCCCTGACAAGGAGCATGCACTGGTGGAGGGCACCAAATAGTTACAGATTCATTCTCTAAATCCTGCTAGTGACCTGCTTTTTGTGCCTACCTGGCTTTTCTCTATTGCTGCTTGTTAGAGGAGGAGTATAACTAAAGGTTAAATAGGCTCTTCAAACCCAGGAGATGGGGCAGCCTGGGGTCAGAAAACCTGCCAGGATAAGAGAAAACCCTATTGCATCCAGATTGCTTAAACTAAGCCCTCAGCACAAAATATTGAAAAATAACCACTGTGAGAAAGTGTTTCAAAGCATTTCTGCAGGTTAGTAAAAGCATATTCCTACTCTTAACAGAAATGACAGCAGGTGGTTTGGAAGCCCTCCTGGCCCCTCCAAGTCACCTGCTCTTCTCTGGATGCTGAGCTGGATTCAGCTCAGGAGGAGGCAAACCCTGCTGTCCTGAGCAGCTCTGCTTTCCCAGGAGTGGAGAGTTGGTCAGGAGGGGAGTTTCCACAAACCACAGCTGCTTCTTACATGCCCACATACGTGGCACGGGCTGCGGCTGAACTCCATATGGGACCACAGAGCATCTGCTCTGGTGGGACATTGCAGCCACTGCAGAGATGCCCAGGAAGCACTTATTTTTAACAAATGAGAAGTAACAATTACTGATGAGGTTAACTGGTGAAATGTAGTTTCCATGTGCAAGATTACATTGGTCAAAAGCTGCTCATTTATTAAGGAGGATTCCAAAACCAAGATATGGTCTCCAAAGTCCCCCAACTTGCTCACACATCTAGCCTACCCTTTCAGATAAGGGGAGGAGGAAGGACACAATGTGGAGCCTGTCACAAATGTCACTCTGCCCTAGGGCTCTGTTTACCCCCACACATTTGTCCCATTTACCAGCAAAACACCCACACACCGTTTCATAGCGTGTCCCCTCGACAGCACCCGTGGGCTGCACGCCCTGGCCAGCAGCACTGGGGCACGAGAGGGCACCCCTCAAACTTCCCCTCGCTCCCTGCACCTCAGGAGAGGAGGGCTGAGGAGAAGCAATCACAGAGGGGTCCCTACACCAAGGCACCCAGAGTGTTACCTACACCCTGCAGCACTGGTCCAACAGAGTCCTGCACCTCCCCAGGACCTGCCACAGCATAGGCAGACAGCTTCAGACAGCTTCAAGCAGACATTGTTGTTTCTGAGAGAAAAGGCAATTGAGGAACTGAAGTCTGCTCCCTGATTTTCAGATATTTCCAGTTTCAAGAGCCTGGCAGGCTGGAGAGGCACAAGGAACTGTCCTGTATCCCTGCTGCATTATGCACTCACACCAGTAAAGAAGCCTTGTCTAACATCACACTTATCTAGACGAGGGAGCAAACCCAGGTATTGCCACCAGTTGCTGCTTCCAGCTGACAGTGGCAGCAAAAAGACGTGAAGGTGACAGCAGTGTACGACAGCCGGCAGTTCCCGTGTGCCTCGTCAGGGCACCGCAGCGCTTCCACCTGCCACGGCTTCCTCACACTACTACAGCCAGGGGGATCAATCCTGCACTGGGGACAGGGCAGCATGCACTGAGCAGCTCCTACAGCTGCCCAGGTGCTGGCAGTGCAGCTGAGCAGGTTCAGAAAATCTCATGCTTAAGCAAGCTCAGTGTTCATCTCACCCATCGTGGGCTTGGTGAGCACACTGCGGTGGCACTGACCTCGGTTCATGCAAGGCTGACTCTACCCAGCCTGTGAATGCAGGCACACACCCACAGAATCACCATTTATTGAACCAAAGAAGTCCTTGCCCTGGGTGATGACCCCAGTTTGCAGCTCTGGCACAGGTTTTGGGATTGATTTTGTTTTCACGTTCACAGCATCATCTGATTATTTTCTCAATAGTAGTCCTAAATCAGCCATAACACAGCCATGGCTAATCACAACCTGACTCACACTGAAATACTTACTTCATCACTGTCAGAATTCATTAGTTCACTTATTAATTATATTATTCATCCACTTCCATACTCCTAATCATTTCAAACTCAAACTGAGTCACACTGGATTAATCCAGCAGTTTAGATTTCTGCTTAGTGTCTTTTTTCCCCACCCTTCAGAGTTTCTTCAGCAGTATTTTCTGTTCTTATTCTCCAATCCTATTCCTCCTCCTATTCCTACCAGTTCTGTCAGTGGTTGTGGTGCCTTCACTCTGCCCATACTGTCAGACAAATTCCAGTGCTTTAGGGATCAAAGGTGTACAACATCAAGAAGCTCAGGACCTGCTGCTTACATTGCCCTTTTTTGGTTTTACGTTGTCCCCCAGCCTCTTAACCCTGCTTGCACATGTTAAAAACACCTCAAACCACGTGAAAAATAACAAAGCCAAGGCTGGAAGTTGTGACTACAATTTGTATGGGGACACTGAGTCAATTTAGAGAGAACAACCAGCACTCGACCAGCTCTGTTGTCTCAAGCAGAAGAGGAAAAATAAGAAAAAGGAAGGAAAAGACATTTTCCCTGCACGCAGAGTCTAACAATCTTCTCACACGAAGACAGAGTGGTCACACAAAGGTGGAGAACGACTCTGGTTTCCCTGGAAGCTAACCAAAGCCCTGCTGAATGACCAGCTCATGCTGCTGATACATGTGAAAATAAAATACCCTCTGCTTCTTGAGAACTGGGGTTATCTCCTGAACACAAAACCCCAAAGCTTGCCAAGAGAAAACAATAATTGTACAGTTCATATAAAGCTCTGGAACAGCACTAGGATCCTGCAGAAGTGGTTGAAAATTCCAAATGCAAGGGAGGTGCGAAAAAAAGGGCCTGAGCCCTAAAATCTGGCAGCAGTTGTGCCAGCCAGGAACAGCAGTGGAGACAGATGTGCTCCAAGATGAGTTGCCCTGGTTCTGTTGGACCATGGCAGCAGCAGGTGGCTCTGTGGGCAATGCCTTGCAATGAGGATGGGAACTGCTGCATTATGGGATGGACCAACTGTTGGATGAGGAAAAGCTGAAAAAGAGAGATTTCCCAACCAACCCTGAGGTCCTGCAGCAACTCAAAACCAAGTTGTCCATGGAGGGCTCCTGGTGGGGTCAAACCTCAGCCTGCCTGGCAGGTACAGACCAGGTGGTAGCCAAAGGGGAGAGGAAGCTTTGCCCCTTTGTGGGAGACTGAAAGAAATAAGTCATAAAATGCCCAAACCACAGCAGAACAAGAGCTGGGATTAATATTTTCGGCTGTACAACTTACAAATTCAGGCTGAGGGCATCACCAGACGTTCTCCACAGAGCTCCCAGCAACGTGCTGGTGCAGAGTCCATGTTCCTGCAAGGATATGATCCTTGGAGCTGCGCGATGACACAGCCCTACAGACAGGTACGCAGTGTGGAAACCACCCCCATTCCTGTTAGCAGTGACGAACCGGGTTCAGTGCAGTGAGCAGCAGGCAGCCTGAGCTAAGCCACACAACCACCTCCTGACTTTTGACTTCCCCAGTTCGAAGTACTGAGATGTCAAAGCCCTTACTTGTAACTGCTGTGGCATTGGGCTGTGAGCCACCTGCTGCTGCCCAGCAGAAACAGGGCTGAACTCACCGCCACCACAGATGCTGCCTCACAGGAACCACAAGAAGAAAGCAAATGGCAGCACTTTTTTGAAAACTGACATCATTCTTTTTCAAAAGAACTAAAAAATTACTTTTTCCAGCTCCAGGAAAGAGGGAAACACAAGTTATCGACTCAGCTAATCATGGCCAGACAACAAGACATAACACCCTGAATGAATTAAGACCTTGGATGTGATCCTTGCAAACCCACAGGGCTTCCCCCTTGCTGGTTCCCAGCTGGAGACCAGAGCAGCAAGGACACCACATTCCTGACACAACAGCAACTTCCTCATCCCAACAGTACCCTTGAGGTCTGGGCTAACACACTCCGAGCATCCTGCATCCCTCCTTCCCCACCCAAAAGGAGCCCCTTTGCTGTTGCCATCCCCTGGGCCACCCTCCTGCTCCAGCACAGGGCAGCAGCTTCTCCTGCTGTAAATTGATTCATTCCTATGGAATACTTGCATTTCGACAAAATCTTGTTGCAAGTATTGCACAAGTGCTGTTATTTTCCCTTCCTAGGCAGTAATCCACACATTTTCCATGGAGTTTGGGGTTTTTTTTTCTTACATCACAACCCGTTTCCTATAGCACATCTAAAGGTCGCACACTATCTGCGGAGAAACTCCGGTTTCTAGAGAAGTGCCTTGGAGACAGTGACTGCTTGGTCATTCTGTGTTTTATTGATTCTGAACTTGTTAGGCCATGCCCATGTATCTGGACTACCTACTTCTGTGGAAAAGCTGATTGGGCAAGGAATGTTCCCCAAGGTTAAACACCAAATTTACTGGAACGTTTCTCTTCCAGGAAGTCTCACAAATGACCTTTTTTCCTAAAATAAACCTAAACTGTTATTTCCTTGTAGAGAGACCATAAATGGACCAGTCCCCAACCATGAGGCACTTACAGGTTTCTCTGAGCACATCAGGAGGATGAAGACCCATCTCTACCTTCTTTTGCTGGCTGTGGGCATCTCTGCTGCATCCCAGATGAGCAGCATGGCTGAATTACTGACATTATTACAGCAAATGTCTAAGTCGATCGCAAATGACAGCCAAGTAAGTTCAATTTCCACTTTACTAATCTAAAATTTGATACATTGAATCCTCTTGTTCCCAAATATTTAATGTTTTTGAAAGTCAAACTATCTATTTATATGACATTTTATTGGTCTTAACAAAGGTGATCTTTGAAAGGATTACTATGTTCTTTTTCAGAATCTAAGGATTGAAACTCCAGACAATATAGATGTAAGTAAAATTCATCTTTTTAAAATAAAATTGCTTGTGTCATAAATTTAGTCCTTGGAATTGAGACAGTTTTAAAATTATCTCCAAGAACGCTCCATTAGTGTTTAAGAACAATGACTTTAAATGTGCCTACTATAAGATAAAAAATGTTAGTGAAGTTATTAAATGCTATTGTAAAGTATAAAATGTTATTAAAAACAATTGTTGAGTCCAAGAAAAATATGCTGTGCTTTAAAAGCAGCCAAGGATAGCAGCTATTCTTGTTCTGTGATTTTTGTAGATCTGCAGAACACATGGAAAGCAACTTTCTGAATCAGTTTTTAAATGAAGGACAATTAGAAAGGAAATAAACTTGTTCGCATTGTTTGCTTGTCCATCTGCAAAATTACTTCCTTCTAGGCTACTTCATTTAGTCTACTTTTAGAAATGGCTTTTTGTACCTTTACCATCAGTAAGGGGATTAAATAGTTGCATTACCACCTCTTGGCTGAAGGATTGCGTTAACGCCCAGAGAATAAGAAACGAGGTGTCTGTGCATGAGGTCTGTCTTAAAGACTAAATTCCCCTTTATGCATTCGCCATCTTTTGCATCTCCAATAGATTTCTCTGTATAAAGGCTCTTTCCTTTATGAGCTGATTTTAAACAACTTCTTCATGCAGATGCTGCTAACAAGACTTTTTTTTTTTCTGCTGCACATCAACTGGAAATTTGGTTTCAACACGAGATCACAGTCAAGCAGATAAGAGCTCTTCAGATAATACCATGGCCAGACAACTATTTGTGGGATTGCAATCAGTCACTAGTTTATTGAAGGAGACAAATAATTCACATTTATCCCAGGGAGAGGGATGGGGTTTTGGTGGTAAATCCCACCCATTCCTTGTAAATTAGGTGTACAGTTACCAGCTCTGCCACTTCTCTCTAGATCCTGTCTGGAAGGGCTCTCTTCCCATGCTGGGGCTTGGACTAGGTTTAAGCTTCAATGCTTAATAAGAGAAACAGACCCAAAATCAACAGTGCCAATTGCCAGCAGCTCACTCCTTTCCCTGCTGAGGATCCTGGTGGTGCCCCCCCAGCCCCCAGCCGGTGCCCGGCTCTCCTCCAGGGAGAAAAGCTGCTTTGCTCTCACCTGTGCTTTGGTTAGAGATGAGAATTTCCCAGTGTCTCTGCGTTTGCTGTTCCTCAGTGGCAAGCAGCTTCCCAAGCAATGATCTTCCTCATCATGCAGCATCCCGGGATGACTGAGAGGAGACCACATGTTGATCAAGAACATCGTGGGCATGATGTCAGCCTTTGGCAGCTCTCTGTATCACCTCCATTCTTTGTTGATTAGTTTTTGCTTTGGTTTTCATCCTTTTCTTCTCCCATTACACTTCAGTCTGTTCCTGCTGCTGACAGGACAGCCACCTCTCCTTTCCTTCTCCACGAGTTTAGCTGCTCTCTTCCAAATCAACCTTGCACTGGCAAGTACAGCCATCGTCGCTCTTTGCTCTGTTCCACCCCATATCTGTCCTTCCGCTGCCTCGCCCAGACCTCGAGGTTTTGGAGGCAAAAGCCAGCCACCACTTTGTGGAAGAGCACCAGTGCACCTTGCTCATGGTCTCTCCTGGGATGGGACAAGGCAAAGAGGGCTGCGAGATGGCAGCGTGACCATTGTCCGTGTCTGTCCTGGAAGGCTGTCACAGAGGTTAATGTCTGGAGTGGTTTCAGGTTCATTTCTTTCCTTTTTTTAAGTGTTCAGGCAGTTTCAGCTTCTGGGACAGAAAACATCATCTGTCCAAACTGAGGACATAAACCAGAATTATCTGCTGACACAAGCAGATGTAAGAAATCAAGTGGGTCTTCAGACAGCTGCAGAAGAGAGAGGACCCAGTCTTTAGATAATTAGTTCAATTTACAAAACACATTAGCAGAAACTCTCTTCTGCCAGGTTTCTGTCTGCAGAGTGAATAAATGTGCACATCAGCTAAGCATGTTTGCCAGAGTTGTTTGCAAATACGAGCCCCAAAGTCAGTAACCCAGGCAGCTGGATGGGACTCAAGATGATTTTTAATAAACTTATTGTAGTTCATGGTTACAAATTCTTGTATCTCAGTTTGGCTGTTTCCTCTATCTCAGGATGTGAATTGTGTCAGCACAATCTTTGAAGGAACAGAACAGCTGAAAACAAATCCTACTATGTCAAAATTCAGTGTTTTTTTCAAAAAATTTGAAAGGCTGAAGCCGTCGCTCACACCAAGCCTGGCAAGAGAGGTAGGAATTCCATTCTTGTCTAACCAAGCTCATGCAGCAGAGCTGTAACAAAATGTGATCCGTAATTCATAACTAAATCCTTATGTTGGCAACAGAGAATCATTTTTGTACTTGCTTGTGCTGAGTACACGGAAGAAGAAATCCTGGCATCATTTCATGTTTCTGCCCTTTTCTTCTGGTCTTCAGCTTGACCCAACTCCAAAATGAGGATTCATATGTGCGATCGGCATTTTTAACATTTCAGGAAAATGGTATAATTTATAAAATTATTCCCAGATGAAAAAGCTCTAAATAATGGCTAAATATTAAGTAATCCCATTTTCTTGATTAACTTTTCAGGGGAAATGTGATACAGAAAGGAAGAATGCAACAACATTCATAAGAAAGCTGATGACGTTCCTCCAAAAAGCATCAAAAAAAGCAAGAATGTAGTGTTCTAATTCTCTAGAAGTGCTGTAAATTTAAACAAACAATAAAATGTTTATTTGTTTTTAAATTACGCCTCTTTTGTGTTAAAATCTGGCAGGGCACCTCTGTTTCAGCAGCGCTGTGCTGGTTTGTGTTTGGCGTGCACCCTCTGAAAGCATCAATGACGAAACATCATTCCTATTTCTAGATGACAATTTAAACCTTTGATAGAGCAAATTGTGCAGGGGATTCTGCAAGGACCTGGATAGGCATAGAACGTGAAAAGCTCGAGTTATTATCTGAAAAGTCCCAGAGAGAAGGAATACAGATGGATGTGAGCAAGAGCAGCTGGATCCCGGGCTCCGCACCCTGTGCCACCTGCGCTGCCAGATCGGGAGAGATGGCATACGAATACTTTGCCTCTCTTTAAGACCTGGGTGGGCCACTGTCAGGGGGACAGCATGTGCTCCAGCAAGATGGGTTGGGGGTCCATAACTTCTCAGGTTTAAGGTAAAATCACTGCTGGAAAGTTTTGCTGGTGTCACATAACCTCAGTGGTGTGGACGTTATTCTCACCAACATTTCCGGAGGAGCAAAAACCAGGGTATAGATCATTAAACCAATACAGAACTGCTACTGCTGAAATAAAGGGTTTGGCTCAGGGAATAGGTATGGCTGTACTGGGAAAATCTCAACATTCACAGTATCACAAGGTTGGAAAAGACCTCTGAGATCATCTAGTCCAACCTATGACCCAACACCAACTTGTCATTTAAACCATGGCACTAAGCACCTCATCCAATCTGTTTTTAAACCCTCCAGGGATGATAACTCCACCACCTCCCTGGGCAGCTCATTCCAATGGCCAATCACCCTTTCAGTGAAATTTTTTTTCCTAATGTCAAGCCTAAACCTCCCCTGACGAAGCTTGGGACCATAACATTGTTACACCCCTCTGCAGTAGAGGGGGTTAATCAATATAATTGTATGAGCAAAACTTCTCTAGTACAGAGCTGGCTTTGCCACTGCCTTGAAGCCAGATGAGACTGAAATGCAAAATCATATTCACACAGTACCCAGCTCCTAAGCCTCTCCATACATACATTCAGCACTCATCAGCACAGGGTATGAGACCATCGTGCTTACATGGACAGGATCACTCCAATTTTGTGTGCTTAGCACTCTGCCCAAACCTTGCACAACCACCAAGATACACATGCTGGGATTGTCCTCGACCTGCAGCGTTGCTGGATCTGATTAAGTCTGGCAACTAAAGATTTGTTTGGTCTGGGCATACACCACTCCTAGAATTAATGCTTTTTCTAAAGTTAATGGAGATGATAGAGTGTTTAAATCACCATGAGTTTATTTCTATGGTGTCAATTAAATTATATTGCATTTTATAGATATATGTCTTTAGAAGAACATATTTATTCTGTATTTTTACTAATTTTGATAAAGTGAATAAATGTTTGTCTCTGCCTTTTCTTCCACGCAATTTCCTTCCAAGCTATTTCCACACCTGAACTCATCGAATTATTATAAAGTCTCTGATGGGCAAGGGGATTAGACCCTTGAGGTGAGTGAGCAAGGGTATTGCTAGAAGTTGTTTTTAACAACACACAGGGTAAAAACCAGAGAGCCCATGAAGGTGCACCTTTGTGCACCTCTGTGACAGAGCTGGGCTTGCATGTTTGGCTTTACTGACCTAGCTGTTGAGGAGCTGCTGCTGGAACCTGGCCAACGGGCATGGAGACCTAAGTGGCTGCTCACAGAAAAGGGTACTGGATCCTCTCCCTCCTTTCCAGCAATTCAAATAGAAGGGGAGAGAATGGAATCGACAGTGTCACTGCAGCCCCTGCCCCAGGTGGTGGCAATGGCTGAGACTCAAAGCTGAACAGTTTTTCAGTGCTTGCTCTTCAATACAGGCACCTGCCACTGACTGAACAAACATCCCATGTGCTGATTGTCTGACTTAGCCTGAGTAACTCCAAACAACGGGGATAAACATGCTGCAAACAGAGGACAAAACAGCTGGAAAGCTCACTAATGGTAAATAAATACCTTTTAAATAAATAAGCAAGAATCTCCTCAGACCTGCCACAGAAATTCCAGCTGTTGCCATTCACAAATAAACATTTGCAAAAAAAGAGTATATTTGATAAAAAAATATTTTCACCCTCCAGCTGGAAGCTGCTACAAGAGCACCCCAGAGATGTCCTGATCCACACCTTTGGAACCCCCGGGGAAGCAGAATCCCCACCAAGACCGAAATGCCGTATCTGACCTGTATTGCTGTCATAGCTCAAAGCGGAATCCCAGCCTGCGGAACAGCCACGGTCCAGGGGCGGGGCAGACACGACACCCTGGAACTGCATTTATTTCATTCGATTTTGGCTGCATCCAGCCTGGAGCAGGAGCTCCCACTGCTGGATGCCTCAGGCAGGCTGCAAGGGGGAGAAGTTACTTACATTTTCTTTCTTTAATTTTTTTCAAGTAATTCCTGAGTCTCTTTTGCCTCACACAACAGTGATTCTGCCTTTCATCTGCCAGATGACTGCTTGAATGCCAGCTAGAGATAGTTTTCTCTTTCTGAAGATGCTTTCTGTCATTGCATGCTCCCCCTTGCCCTGCTGTACAGCTTTTCCAGATTTCTTTCACATGTTCTCATGCTTTTTTGGTAGATGATACACACTGACATATTGACTTCAAAATACATGTTGGTAAATAGCTTCCTCTCTGACTGCAAAACTCTGGGCACAAACAGATGAAAAAAACCTTGTAACTGCAGAGAATTATCAGCTCCTAGAAAGTAGAGTACATCAGAGAAACCCAAACATCAAAAGGGGCTTCACAAACCTGAAATCGAGGGAGCCCTGGGCACATTCATGCTTCTTAAGCCCTGCAGACGAGGCAGAGCCACTGCAGAATTTCCAGCCAAAGCAGCTTTCTCAAAGAACACACCTGCAGGCTTGTGGCTTGTAGGGTGAGGCCATCCTTAACTGCAGCCTTTAAAATCCCTCCTAGCTGGCAGCTCAGGTGAATAGAATGAGCAATTCCACCCTTGCAAGAGCAGCTACAAGCCTGCTTAGCAGCTACTACAGTGGGTGAGGCACCTCATCCCAGAAAACCTCATGCCAGGTGTCTCAAATAACCCTGCCTCTTGTGTTTGTTTCTGCTTCTCAACCAGAACAAACCCAGATTGTATAATATATTTAAAAAAAAAACAATGCAACTCTCTGTGAACCTGAAATCTTGTTTTCATTTTCTGCTCAGACTACTTAATTCTCACACCTATTTCTGAGCTTGAGGCAGAAAAACATCCCATCCACTGCTAGTTTGCAAAACAGTCTGAAAGAGTGGTCTGGCACACAGTCTGACCTGAGCAGTGCACAGAGGAGGCAGGACAGTGACAATACTGTCATTCTATAACACTGGTGCCAGGCATGTTTAGAATTCCAATATCACCCTGGTACTGGTCTATCTTCATCCCCAGTTTCATTCACCACTGCAAGAACATCTCCCATTGAAGCCAGAGAACACAAAAGCAGAGCACTAGAGAAAGCTTTGGGCTGCTTTACCCATGGGTTTCCTTTAGCTCTCTGCATGATGCTTGCATTTTTTTCCCTATAAATATCTAGCTTAAGTTAATTCTTTTTGAAAAGGTTTTAAATATAGAGGAAAGAAACAAGAAGCAAATTGAGAAGAGATTTTTGGTGGGAGGGAGAGGTGGGTTCCTCCAGTACCCTTCTAATCACAGAAAAAGCTTCTTGTAAAACTTACAATTTTAACATCATAAAAAAAGGAGCTGAGCAACTGAGCAAGGCATTTGTAGTCCCAGTGTTTTTGAGCGCTTGATTGCATTTGTTCTGAATTTCCTGTGTCTGACATGTCCTGATACAACATGGCCAGGTTCCCCCTCCTGTCTGGGTGCATCCCCAGTGACCTTCGCTGAGGCACGGCTGAGAATCCTGTGATATCAGAAAAAATACACAGAAGTAAAAATGCTCTTATCACATTAGTAGTGATTTCCCCACTGTTTTCAAGCGTTATCATCCAACTTCTTTGAAAGAAAAATGTTTTTGTAGTACAGCTCTGTAAGATGGGGGAGCCAGCACAGCTGGTGGTGAAACAAGGATTAATCAGCAGAATTATGTATAAATTATTTATGCAGACATGTATCTATAAGACTTTTGACTCTGCCTGCCTGCAGTCCAGCCTCCAAGCCACAGCAGCCGGAGCAGCCTCCCACAAAGGCACAGCAGAAAGGCATCTGGGCGGCTGACGGCAGGTGGCAACACGAGACCAGAAATGCAAAATGCACAGTCCTGCTCCTCCAAGCTGCTGAGCAGGAAAATCACAAACAGGGATTTTCTTCTGATGTGCACAGAGCGAGTGCAGTTCACAGAAAATGAATGATGATGCCTGGCTGGTCCCCAGTAAGGACGGGGCTGCAGGGCTCATGTGGGACACCTGCTGCCCATCCTCGGTTGGGACCCCCACCCAGCTCACCCCAGGGTGAAGCCCTCCTGTGCACAGCCCCCGGGCTGGGTCCCTGCTGGGGTGCAGCAGCGCCAACTGCCCATCAGGTCACTCCTTCCTGGGCTGTCTGGGTGCGCCCTGACTCCCACACATCTCCCTCGCTGCCTCCTGTTCGCCAACCTTTTCCCTGAGATGGGCTTTGAACTACAACCTCTGCACAAGGCAGCTGCTGGGAGCACAGAAGGCTCAAAACCAGCCCCCCCCAGCGCTGCCTCTCCTCCTGGCCTGGCAATCCCCATCCCAGCTGCAGGCTGTGGCCGGGGAATCATAGAATCCTCCAGTAGAGAAAGACCTCTGAGATCATCGAGTCCAACCGCATCCATCATCTGCTAAACCACATCCCTCAAAACCTCAACTATCCATTTTTTAAACACCTCCAGAGATGGTGACTCAATCACCTCCCTGGGCAGCTGTTCCAGTGCCTGACAACTCGAACAGGTGCTGGGGATACCAGCACCTGCGAGCCAACACCACCGTCTTTAAATGGTTCTCCTGTTTCCACAGCCTTCCCCTTGACATCTTCTGCCCTGCAGACTAATCCAAGGCTCTCTCCCCTCCCAGGTCCAGCTTGAGTTTTGCACAGCTGCTGTGCTCCGCCCCAGGGCTGCTGTTGCCCCCCATATCCAGAGCTGGGACTCCTCTGTATGAGCAGGGAGATGGTGCTGGCTCCAGCACCCACACACACACAGGGTTTGCTGGGAGGCCTTCCCGGGACACCCAGAGCACTGGACCAGCTTCAAGCACCTGGCAACACATGATATCCCCGGGACAGGATGGAGAAACGTCATTCCCTGACAGCTGAAGCATTTGGGGAGCAATGCCAAGTACAAACGTCATCCAGCAGGCAAAGATTTTGCTTTTGGTTTCCACTGATACCTCTCATATGAACACAACCACTTGGCGTGTCAGGGAATGGGCTGGAAGAACGGCTGATGTCCCTGGCCACCAGCTCATCCTGGCACAGGGATCCTCGGGTATCCCAGACTGTCTGGGAAAGACAGGGGTTGGGAGGCTGTGTGCTGGCACCCAGGGCAGGAGCCGAACAGGAGCAGCCCCTGCGGGTGCAGCCACACCTGAGCCAGCCCCTTCCCACGGGTGTTTGTTTTCCACTACAGTCTTGAAAAGCAAAAGGCAGCTTCTGGGTAGGAATCCAGAGAGTGTCTAGACAGCACACCAAAACCACAGACTTACAGAATCATTAAAAGTTGGAAAAGACCTCTAAGATTATCCAGTCCAACTATCAGCCAAATCCCACCGTGCCTACTGAACCATGTCCCTAGGTGTCACATCGACACACTGTTTGATCCCCTCCAGGGATGGAAACTCCACCACTGCCCTGGGCAGCCTCTGCCAGTACTTGAAAATGTCAAGCACAGCACAAGAGAACTTCCAAAAAAAGCTCCTAATGACACTGGCCCTTTTAATATGTTACATATTTTTCATATTTTTATTATTTATTTATTTTTTATTTTTTATGATTACCAAATGAGATCAAGTTCAGAGCTCTGACTGCGCCAGCACGGGAGGCTCTTCTCACCACATTTCCACATAGCTATTGTGCTTCTTTTTCTTCCTGCTACCTGCTCCTCAACCAAGTCAGGTAGACACTGCTCCCCCTGCCCCTGGAGCAACAAACCCACAGGGAGCTCCTCGGACACAGCTGAGGCTCCCCGGCTCCTGCCTCTGTGACGAAGCATTTCCACCAGGCCCTTGGAGGGACGCCCGGGCACATCCCTGGGGCTCAGAACAGTGGTTATGGCTGTGAGAACTGAGGAGAAAAGATAAAGGAAGAAAAAAAAATCCCTTCCTTTGTTTACCTACGTTTTCATTCTATGAAAGAAAGACACCTTGGTCCTGCTTTAGTGCAACAGCCCCGGTTCACAGCAATCCTCATTTCCAAGAGGAGCCAAAGTCCCATCTGTGTTCAGCACATGCCCACAGCAACCACTGCCACTGCAGCGGTGCCAAGGAGGGCAGTCCCAGTGGGATGTGAACCCCCAAGTCCATTCATATGAACCTTTGCCTCAGGTTTACCTGGAGCAGGAAGGATGTGTCAGCCAAAAATAGAAAGCCAATGACTAGAAACCAAGAGGGCACAAGCACAGCACGTGTAACCCCTCGGTACAATCACAGCATAGACATTAAATACGCACATGCAAACACTTCCTGCGAAGAGCCTGGGTCACGTTTCAGTGTGTGCACTTCCAAAGGGCCAAGAGGTGGAGGAATGGCAAGGCCTGACCAGCCTCTGGCTTCACACAGCTGTGGGAATCACCACCACAAGGATAATGAGAAATGAGTGTGCAAGGAACTGAAAAGGCTGTGACAAAGAAAACATTCCCCTCTCCATCACTTCCAGGAGGCAAGTTCAGTATCTGAGGAGCACCTCTGCAATGAGGACAGGCTGGGAAAGTTGAGGTTTTTCAGCCTGGAGAAGACAAGGCTCCACCTTAGAGCAGCCTCCCAGGACTGAAAGGGGCTCCAGGAAAGCTGGGGAGGGACTTTTTCCAAGGGCAAGTAGTGATAGGACAAGAGGGAATGGCTTTAAACTGGAAGGGGGAAGATTTAGGTTAGACATTAGGAAAACAATCTTCATGATGAGAGTGGGGAGGCCCTGGTTGCCCAGAGAAGCCGTAGCTGCCCCATCCTTGGAGGTGCTCAAAGCCAGGTTGGATGGGGATTTGAGCCCCTTGATCCAGCGGGAGGTGTCCCTGCCCATGGTAGGGGGTGGGACTGGATGGGCTTTGAGGTCCCTTCCAACCCAAACCCTTCTGTGATTCTGTAATTAAAACCAAGGGGCTTTTTAACCTCCAAGCAGGTGGTGGCTCTGCCTGGCAGCTGCCCGCCAGTCGCTCTGCCCAGACCCCACCACCACTGCCTGTGCCCTCGTCCCCACAGCCCTTATTGGGTGCAAATACTTTGTAGAATCATAGAACAGTTCCAGCTGAATTTTAAATATTGACTTTGACTTTGTATAGAAAGTTCAAAATAATTTTTCCTAGCCTGTCAGGGAAATATCATCACATACTTAATGTAAACTTGTGTTCTTTTACTTTAATTAACCCTTTAATACTTTAATCCTTTAATTGACTCAGGCAGATATTTGGCAGGTTTGGGGTTTTTGGATGGGTTTGGGGGTTTGAGGTCTTTGCTTTGGTTTGGGGATTTTTAGCTGGTTTGGGGGGTTTTCGGTTGGTTTTGGGGTGCTTAGGGTTTGGGAGAGTTTGAAGGGTTTTGTTTGGTTTGGGGTGTTTAGGGCTTGGGAGGGGCTGGGGAGGGTCGGGTTTGTTTGGCGTTTTGGGTAATTTTGGGGGTATTTCTGGCTCGGCCAAGGGGCTGCGGAGGGAGGCGGTGCCTTGTCCCCCCCCCATCCCCCCGGGGTCGCCGCCGCCCCAGCCTCCTGGTGCCTCAGGGGGTTTCCCCGGGGGGGAATTCCCGGGGGGGGGGGGGAAGTCCCTGAGCGTTCCTGGACTTGGGGCTTCCCCGCCCCGCAGCTCCCCCACCCCCCGCAAAGCCCCTCCCACGGCTCCGCCCCGCAGCGCCCCCCCCGCGGCCGCGCCCCGCAGCGCCGATTCCCGGAAGCGCCCGCGCCCGCTGCAGGAAAGCGAAACTGGCGGTGCGGGGCGGGGGAGCGGGGAGATGCGG
>JAUMJJ010001009.1:0-37572 GCA_033556795.1 Tapera naevia | reverse complement strand
GGGCGTGGTCACGTGGGCGGATGCAGCCAATCGGCGCCGCGCGGGGCGGGGCTCGTCGGGGCGGGCGCCGTTTAGTGACGCATCGCGGCGCGCGGGCGCGGTTTTGCCGACGCCATCGCTGCGCGCGGGCGCTCGCCGGGGGGAGGCGGGCGCCGTTTAGTGACGTCATCGCCGCGCGCGGGTGCTCGCCGGGAGCCGCCGCCCCAAGATGGCAGCGGGGGGGGAGAGCTCGGGGCGGCGCTGAGGGAGGGGCGGGAGCTGAGCCCTGAGGGAGCGGCAACCGGGGCCGCGGGGCCGCTGCGGGGATGCCCCGGGGGGGGCCGGGGCCGCCGCTGTCGCCGCCGTTTGGGACATGGAGGAGGAGGGCAAGAAGGGCAAGAAGGTGAGGGGGGGGGGGAAGGGAGGGAGGGAGGGGGCCTGGGGGGGCTTCTCAGGGGGAGGGGGGAGGGGGGATTGGACGTCTCCTAGTGGGGGGGAGGGGCTGGAGGCCCCCTAATAAAGGGGGGAGGGGCTGGGGGTTTCCCAATATAGGGGGGGAGGGGGCTGGGGGCCCCCTAATAAAGGGGGGGAGGGTGCTGGAGGCCTCCTAATGAAGGGGGGGAGGGGGCTGGGGGTTTCCCAATAAAGGGGGAAGGGGGCTGGGGGCCCCCTAATAAAGGGGGGAGGGTGCTGGGGGCCCCCCCAATATAGGGGGGGAGGGGCTGGGGGTTTCCCAATATAGGGGGGGAGGGGCTGGGGGCCCCCTAATAAAGGGGGGAGGGTGCTGGAGGCCTCCTAATGAAGGGGGGAGGGGGGCTGGGGGTTTCCCAATAAAGGGGGAAGGGGGCTGGGGGCCCCCTAATAAAGGGGGGAGGGTGCTGGGGGCCCCCTAATAAAGGGGGGAGGGGCTGGGGGTTTCCCAATAAAGGGGGGGAGGGGGCTGGGGGCCCCCTAATGAAGGGGGGAGGGGGCTGGGGGCCTCCTAATGAAGGGGGGGAGGGGGCTGGGGGCTTCCCTGGGTGGGGTCTGGAGCCTGGTTGTGGGCTTCCCGGGTGGGGATGGGGATGAGGTGGGGATGAGGGGGGACAGGATGGAGACCAGTTGGGATAGGATGGGGATGGGGAGGGACAGGATGAAGATGGGGATGGGGACGAGGGGGGACAGGGACGAGGGGGGACAGGGACGGGGACGAGGGGGGACAGGGACGAGGGGGGACAGGGACGGGGATGAGGGGGGACAGGGACGAGGGGGGACAGGGACGGGGATGAGGGGGGACAGGGACGGGGATGAGGGGGGACGGGGACGGGGACGAGGGGGGACAGGGAGATGGGGACAGGGACGGGGGCGAGGGGGGACAGGGACGAGGGGGGACAGGGACGGGGACGAGGGGGGACAGGGACGGGGACGAGGGGGGACAGGTTGGGGATGAGGGGGGACGGGGACGAGGGGGGACGGGGACGGGGACGAGGGGGGACGGGGATGGGGATGGGACAGGGACGAGGGGGGACGGGGACGAGGGGGGACAGGGACGAGGGGGGACAGGGACGAGGGGGGACAGGGACGAGGGGGGACAGGGACGAGGGGGGACAGGGACGAGGGGGGACAGGGACGAGGGGGGACAGGTTGGGGACGAGGGGGGACGGGGACGAGGGGGGACAGGATGGGGATGAGGGGGGACAGGATGAAGATGGGGACGGGGATGAGGGGGGACAGGATGGGGACAGAGATGAGGGGGGACAGGATGGGGACCAGTTGGGACGGAATGGGGATGAGGGGGATGGGACGGGGATGAGGGGGGACAGGTTGGGGATGGGGGGGACAGGACGGGGATGAGGAGGGACAGGATGAAGATGGGGATGGGGATGAGGGGGGACAGGTTGGGGATGAGGAGGGACAGGTTGGGGATGAGGAGGGACAGGTTGGGGATGAGGAGGGACAGGTTGGGGATGAGGAGGGACAGGTTGGGGATGAGGGGAGACAGGGATGAGGATGAGGGGGGACAGGGATGGGGACGGGGATGAGGGGGGACAGGATGGGGACCAGTTGGGACAGAATGGGGATGGGGATGAGGGGGGACAGGGTGGAGACAGGGATGGGGATGAGGTGGGATCGAGGTGGGACGGGATGGGGACCAGTTGGGATAGGATGGGGATGAGGTGGGACGGAGATGGGGACAGGATGGGGACAGGGACGGGGATGAGATGGGGATGAGGTGGGACAGGATGGGGATGATGAGGGACAGGATGAAGATGGGGATGAGGTGGGGTGGGATGAGACGGGGATGAGGTGGGGTGGGATGAGATGTTTCAGCTCAGAGGTTCCTGAGCTCTTGTGTTGCAAATGAGATCCCTTCTCTTGGTTTGGTGACTTATTTGGGGTGAAAAAGGCTCTTTCTGGTGCTTTTGGAGGGAACCTGTGGTGCTGGAGAGCTCAGGAGGTGGCAGCAGAGTCTCCTCCTGTTCCTCTGGGTGGAAACAGGGCATAGTGAATGGTTTTCTTCTCCTGGGGGGACCATCCTGGCTTCCCAAGGAGCTGGGGATGAAAGCCACCGGTGTCCCCTTGCGATGTCCCCACCTGGGTGGGTGGGGAGAGGAATTGTTCAGCTGGAGGTGGCTTTTCATGGAGTCATGGGATGGGTTGGAAGGGACCTCAAAGCCCATCCAGTTCCACCCCAGGGACACCTCCCACTGGGTCAGGGGGCTCCAAGCTCCATCCAACCTGGCCTTGGACACCTCCAGGGATGGGATCTGGGGGTTGTGGTTGACACCAAGTTGGAATGATGGAACCATGGGATGGGTTGGGTTGGAAGGGACCTCAAAGTCCACCCAGTTCTAACACCTTCCCCCAAAGGGAAGGAACATCTCCAGGTGTTGCTCCTTGGGGCTGCAGATAAATGAAATAGAGAGTCAGGGATTGGCCAAAGAGTGATGGGGAATGGAGATCAGTCCAGTTGGAAACTGGTGACAAGTGGTGTCCTCAGGGCCTGGTGTTGGGTCTTGTTCAACCTCTTCATCCATGGTCTGGGTGAGGGGGTCGAGGGCTCCCTCAGGTTGGAGATGACCCCAGGCTGGGTGGGAGTGTGGATCTGCTGGAGGGCAGGGATGTTCTCCTGAGGGACCTGGAGAACCTGGATCCATGGGCTGAGACCAACGGGATGGGGTTCAACCAGGCTGAGGGCCACGTCCTGCCCTTGGGCCACACCAAGGCCAGGCAGCTCCAGGCTTGGGGCAGAGGGGCTGGAAAGGTCCCTGCAGGAGAAGGCCCTGGGGGTGTTGGGTACCAGGGGCTGAAGAGGAGGCAGCAGTGGCCCAGGGGGCCAAGAAGGCCCCCAGCACCCTGGGCTCAGCCCTGGGGTGGCAGCAGGAGCAGGGCAGGGATGGTCCCCATGGCCTTGGTGAGGCCACATCTCCACCCTTGGGCTCAGGGTTGGGCCCCTCCCTCCAAGAAGGTTGTGGGGAGGTGGGTGCTGGGCTCTGCTGCCAAGGGCCAGGAGATGGGAGCAGAGGGAATGGCCTCAAAGTGCCCCAGGGCAGGGTCAGGTTGGACATCAGGAGAAGTTTCCTCATGGAAAGGGTTGGGAGGCCCTGGCAGAGGCTCCCAGGGAGGGGGTGGAGTCCCCAGCCCTGGTCCCAAAGCCTGGGCAGATGAGGAGCTCAGGGAGCTGGGTCAGGAGGGGTTCCAAAGCTGGGCAGATGTGGACACCATTCAGTGGTGGACTTGGCTGTGTTGGGTTTGTGGTTGCATTCGAGGATCTCCCAGGTCTTGTCCACCCTGACCTGTTCTGTGGTTCTGAGTTTCTCCTGGTGAAATCCTGTGGTCCAAAGCCCACCTGGGGTCCTGCTCTGAGATCTTCTGGAGTTCCACCTCATCTGCCCGGCTTTGGAACCCCTCCAGGGATGGGGACTCCACCACCTGGTGGTAGGACCTGAAGGGATGGGCAGGAAGATGGGCCAGGGCAGGGTTGGGTTGGCCACCAGGAGAAGGTTCTTCACTCAGAGGGTGGTGGAGCCCTGGAACAGCTCCCCAGGGAAGCAGTCCCAGCCTGAGAATCTTCCAGAAGCCTTTGGCCAAGGGCCTCAGCCCCAGAGGGTGAATGTTGGGATTGTCCAACAGGACCAGGAGTTGGGTCAATGGTCCCTGTGGGTCCTTCCAACCCAGGGCCTTCTGTGACCTCCCTGGGCAGCCTCTGCCAGACCCTGAGAACCTTCACCTTGAAGAACCTTCTCCTGCTGTCCAACCTGACCCTTCTCATGCCATGGGAGAAGAGCCCAGCACCCACCTCACCCACAACCTCCTCGCAGCCACTGATGAGGTCTCTCCTCATCCTCCTTTCTCCAGGCTAAGTCTGGAAGGGTTGAGGAACAGGAGAACCATCTCCAGAGCCAGGTTTTCAGGGTGGACCTGCTCAGCTGGATTTTGGGAGCTGTTTTCCTCAGCAGGACAAACCTGTCCTTGCTGGTTCTTGGCTTCTTCTGGCCTCTGTGCAGTTGCCACCACGGGGTTGGTCTTCTCAGTGCCTTCCCCTGCTTCTGGATGAAGCCAGAGGTCTTCAGCCTCTGCTCCTCACATTCCAGCATGGAGGTGGGACCATCTTGGGCTTGGAAAGTCCAGAGGAGGAGAGGGAAATGGGGAGGTAAAAGGTGTCCTTGGGGAGGGGGGGGCTCTGGTGTGGTGGCTTCGATCAGGGCAGGTCTTCTGCTCTGCTCCAGCTGGTGGCATCGTCCCCTTGGTGCTTCTGAGCCTGGCACAAAGGTTGGGATGGGTCTGGTGGACCTCGTGGTGCCACCCAAGCGTCGTTGTCCAACCTCCAGTGTCTGGGGGGGAGTTTGTCTCCGGGTTTTAGTCTCGTGGATGTCCAACTTGGAGATCTTCTGCCTGGCCTGGGGCAGAGAAGGGACTTGTGGTGTCCTGAGGGCCTTGGAGGACTCTAGAGAAACATCTTGGTGGCCTCCTGCAGCGCAGAGCTTTGCTCCCACCTCTTCCAGGGGTCTTGAGGTGACCTCAGGTGGCACCAGGGGAGGTTTAGGTCGGATGTTGGAGACCATTTCTGCCCAGGGAGGTGGTGGTGGAGGCTCCATCCCTGGAGCAGGTGGAGATGTGGCACCTGGGGCCAGGGTTCAACAGGTGGGGTTGGGCTGATGGTGGGGCTGGATGAGCTCAGAGGTCTTCTCCAACCTCAGTGATTCCATGGTCCTGGTGGGGCTTTCGTCTTGCTTGATGCTCCAGCCCTTGGATCATCTTGGTGGCCTCCTCTGGACCTGCCCCAACTGCTCAATGTCCTTCCTGGGCTCTTCTTGTCCCAGTTTCTACCCTGATGCTTCCAGTAACTGTTTCCACCTCATCCATGTCCCATTTCCAGGTGACCAGTGGGGGCTGGAATTGACCCCACCACCAAGGTGGACTTTCTGGTCCTGACCAGGACCTCCCAACTCCTCCTCCTCCTTCTCCTTGGTGTCCTCCCTGTGCTGGCAGCTCCTCACAACCCTTGGTCTCCACCTCCTTCTGAGGGGACCAGGCTGGACCCATGGGCTGAGACCAAGGGGATGGGGTTCAACCAGGCTCAGGACCTGGAGAGGAGGTTGTGGGGAGGTGGGTGCTGGGCTCTGCTGCCAAGGGCCAGGAGATGGGAGCAGAGGGAATGGCCTCAAGGTGCCCCAGGGCAGGGTCAGGTTGGACATCAGGAGAAGTTTCCTCATGGAAAGGGTTGGGAGACTCTGGAAGGACCCAGGGAGGTGGTGGAGTCCCCACCCCTGGTTCCAAAGCCTGGGCAGATGAGGAGCTCAGGGAGCTGGGTCAGGAATGGACAGGGATGGCTGGACTTGATCTCCAAGGTTTCTGGCCTGGGACCTCTCCTTGTGGACCTTCTCACCCACCAGGACCCCCAAGTTCTTCTCCACCCCCTCAAAACCCCAACCTGGCTCTGGGCTGGTGGTGGCTCCGCCCCCTCAGGTTCCTCCAGCTCTGGGATGGACTCCTCGTTGCTCTCCGACTCGTTGCAGGACCCTGTGGCCAAGGAGATGGATGGGATGGAGATGGACACCCCAAAACTAAGGGGGGACCTCCCCATTGGTGGCTCCTGGGGAGCTTCTCCACCCCCAGCACCCCAAGGCCTTCTCCTCAGGGTTTCTCCCAACCCATTCTCCACCCACCCTGTGCCTGGGGTTGCCCCCACCCAGGTGCAGGACCTTCCCCTTGGCCTTGAGGAACCTCTTCCCACAGCCCCCCCTCTCCAGTTTGCCACATCAAGCTCCTGACCCACCACCACCATCACCACCACCCCCAGGTGGTGTCCACCCTGTCCACCACCCCCTTCTCCTCCAAGGCTCCTCTCACAAACCCACCCAATGTCCCTAAAACCAGGGAGGTGGAGCCCAAACCACTCTTAAAGAAACCCAACCAACCCAACAGCTCGAGACCAAAGGCCTTGGTTGCCCAAAACACCTTTGAGCTCCATGGGTTCACCTCCCAAAGCATCTTCCAACCTTCCCCCGAGTCCAACCTTCCCCCTTCCCAACCAGATTGGCCTCCAAGGCAAGAGGAAAGGCCTTGTTCCTCTTCCCAAAGAGGTTCCACCCATGGCTTTCACCTCCAGGTGGTGAGTCCAGACCTCTGGAGAAGACACAGAGATGCAGCAGCTCCTCGGGCAAGAGGGAGAAGGACCATGGAATCACCTGGTTGGAGAAGACCTTGGAGATCAAGTCCAACCATCCCTGTCCAATCTGACCCAGCTCCCTGAGCACCTCATCTGCTCAGCTTTGGAACCAGGGATGGGGACTCCACCCCCTCCCTGGGCCAGGTCCTCACCTTGGTGAACCCTTCCAGTGCTCTGCCCGGTGACCTCTGGGGGGAGAAGGTCCTCTTTCTCCTTCAAACCCAGAATTCCTGGGAGGTTGAGGAGGCCCAGGTTGTCCAGAGCAGTGGTGGCTCCATCCCTGGAGGTGTCCAAGGCCAGGTTGGATGGGGCTTGGAGCCCCCTGATCCAATGGGAGGTGTCCCTGGGGTGGAACTGGATGGGCTTTGTGGACCCTTCCAACCCAACCCATCCCGTGGTTCCATGATTCTAACTTGGTGTCAACCAGAACCTCCAGATCCCATCCCTGGAGGTGTCCAAGGCCAGGTTGGGTGGGGCTTGGAGCCCCCTGACCCAGTGGGAAGTGTCCCTTGGTTTGAACTTTGAGGTCCCTTCCAACCCATCCCATGGTTCTCTGACCTTGGAGACCCAAGCAGCTCTGAAAGTCGGAGCAGATACCAAGGTTGGAACCTCCCATGAAGATATCTCCACGTTGGGTGGTTTCCATGGGTTTTAGAGGTTGCAGGAGGTGGGACCTCATGGTTGGGAGCCAGGAATAGTCTCGAGCTTTGCAGAGAGGACTTCTGCTCCTCACCCCCAACCCCGTGGCTGCTGAACTTCTCCCCTTCTTCACCACCACCTCCCCTTTGTCGCTGTTGCTGCCGCATGGGAGGAGGAAGCTGTGGTTGTCCCACTTCCTGGCCACCACCCAGTTGGCCAATGCCAGCTCAGGGCTTCGCCCCCTCCCCCTCCAAGACCCCAGAGGACCCCAAAAGGAGGGGGAGGAGCTTCTCTTCTCCCTGGTGGGTGCTTTGGGTGAGGCACAGGTTGGTTCTTCTCCAGCGTAGGTGGCTCCTTCCATGGAGAACGAGGTAGGTCCTGGGGTTGGAGCAGCTCCAGGAAAGCAGAAGCTCTTCTTCCGCGTCACGACGTGCTTTGGGCTCCTCAAAGCCTTCTTCTGGAGAACCTGGGGCTCTCCCCTGGGGCTCGGGGAGGTGGGAATGGTGGTCCCATCACTGCATCCTCTTGTGGAGGCTCCCTCTGTCCTTGAGGGACATCCTTGAGCTTCTGGTTTGGGCCGTGTGGATCCGGTGGCCCCAAACCTGGAGAGGTGAAAGGAGCCAGAGCTGGTGGAGAGGGAAGAGTCTGAGGGACCCTTGGAGAGGTTCCTCTGCTTTTGGTGCCTAAAAGGTGCCTCAAACTGGAAGAGAGAAGATTGGGAAGAGATTCTTGAGGGTGGGGAGGCCCTGGCCCAGGTTGCCCAGAGCAGTGGTGGCTCCATCCCTGGAGGTGTCCAAGGCCAGGTTGGATGGGGCTTGGAGCACCTTGATCCCTGGGGTGGAACTGGATGGGCTTTGAGGTCCCTTCCAACCCAACCCATCCTATGGTTCCATCATTCCAACTTGGTGTCAACCAGAACCCTCAGATCCCATCCCTGGAGGTGTCCAAGGCCAGGTTGGCTGAGTAACCTGCTCCAGTTGGAGATGTCCCTTTCCCTGGCAGGGGTTTGGAACTGGATGGACTTTAAGGCCAGGTTGGATGGGGCTTGGAGCCCCCTGATCCAGTGGGAGATGTCCCAGGTTTAGAACTTGATGGGCTTTGAGGTCCCTTCCAACCCAACCCATCCCGTGGTTCCATGATTCTAACTTGGTGTCAACCAGAACCTCCAGATCCCATCCCTGGAGGTGTCCAAGGCCAGGTTGGGTGGGGCTTGGAGCCCCCTGACCCAGTGGGAAGTGTCCCTTGGTTTGAACTTTGAGGTCCCTTCCAACCCATCCCATGGTTCTCTGACCTTGGAGACCCAAGCAGCTCTGAAAGTCGGAGCAGATACCAAGGTTGGAACCTCCCATGAAGATATCTCCACGTTGGGTGGTTTCCATGGGTTTTAGAGGTTGCAGGAGGTGGGACCTCATGGTTGGGAGCCAGGAATAGTCTCGAGCTTTGCAGAGAGGACTTCTGCTCCTCACCCCCAACCCCGTGGCTGCTGAACTTCTCCCCTTCTTCACCACCACCTCCCCTTTGTCGCTGTTGCTGCCGCATGGGAGGAGGAAGCTGTGGTTGTCCCACTTCCTGGCCACCACCCAGTTGGCCAATGCCAGCTCAGGGCTTCGCCCCCTCCCCCTCCAAGACCCCAGAGGACCCCAAAAGGAGGGGGAGGAGCTTCTCTTCTCCCTGGTGGGTGCTTTGGGTGAGGCACAGGTTGGTTCTTCTCCAGCGTAGGTGGCTCCTTCCATGGAGAACGAGGTAGGTCCTGGGGTTGGAGCAGCTCCAGGAAAGCAGAAGCTCTTCTTCCGCGTCACGACGTGCTTTGGGCTCCTCAAAGCCTTCTTCTGGAGAACCTGGGGCTCTCCCCTGGGGCTCGGGGAGGTGGGAATGGTGGTCCCATCACTGCATCCTCTTGTGGAGGCTCCCTCTGTCCTTGAGGGACATCCTTGAGCTTCTGGTTTGGGCCGTGTGGATCCGGTGGCCCCAAACCTGGAGAGGTGAAAGGAGCCAGAGCTGGTGGAGAGGGAAGAGTCTGAGGGACCCTTGGAGAGGTTCCTCTGCTTTTGGTGCCTAAAAGGTGCCTCAAACTGGAAGAGAGAAGATTGGGAAGAGATTCTTGAGGGTGGGGAGGCCCTGGCCCAGGTTGCCCAGAGCAGTGGTGGCTCCATCCCTGGAGGTGTCCAAGGCCAGGTTGGATGGGGCTTGGAGCACCTTGATCCCTGGGGTGGAACTGGATGGGCTTTGAGGTCCCTTCCAACCCAACCCATCCTATGGTTCCATCATTCCAACTTGGTGTCAACCAGAACCCTCAGATCCCATCCCTGGAGGTGTCCAAGGCCAGGTTGGCTGAGTAACCTGCTCCAGTTGGAGATGTCCCTTTCCCTGGCAGGGGTTTGGAACTGGATGGACTTTAAGGCCAGGTTGGATGGGGCTTGGAGCCCCCTGATCCAGTGGGAGATGTCCCAGGTTTAGAACTTGATGGGCTTTGAGGTCCCTTCCAACCCAACCCATGGTTCCATAATTCCAACTTGGTTTCAACCAGACCCCCCAGATCCCATCCCTGGAGGTGTCCAAGGCCAGGTTGGATGGGGCTTGGAGCCCCTGATCCCGTGGGAGGTGTCCCTGGGGTGGAACTGGATGGGTTTTGAGGTCCCTTCCAACCCATTCCATGGTTCTCCACCTGTGGAAGGAGATCTTTAAGCTCTGGGAGATGTTGGGGTTGGACACCCTCAGAGCTGGGGTTGAGCCCCACCTTCTGATCTCGGCAAACGGAGCTGTTGCCTTCAAGATTGTCTTCCTGGGGGAGCTGGGAATGGTCTTCAACCCCTTGGGAGAAGCCACTGTGGGTGCCCAGCGCAGGGTGGTGCTGTTCTGGGACCCCAGCAGAAGCTGGGGGTGTCACCCCCAAGGTCTTCAGTGCCTGGTGGTGCTGCTCTTGGTGCTGAACGAGGCCACCATCGCGTCCCAGAAACGCTCTCTATTTTTATCTCCCACCTCCAAGGGAGGCTTTTGAAGGCCAGGCTGTCCTTGATGTCCTTGTGATGGAGTCCTGGAGTGGCCTGATTGGAAAAGACCTCTGAGATCATTGAGTCCACCCATCCCTGTCCACCCCTGACCCAGCTCCCTGAGCTCCTCATCTGCCCAGGCTTTGGGACCAGGGCTGGGGACTCCACCCCCTCCCTGGGAGCCTCTGCCAGGGCCTCCCAACCCTTTCCATGAGGAAACTTCTCCTGATGTCCAACCTGACCCTGCCCTGGGGCACCTTGAGGCCATTCCCTCTGCTCCCATCTCCTGGCCCTTGGCAGCAGAGCCCAGCACCCACCTCCCCACAACCTTCTTGGAGGGAGGGGCCCAACCCTGAGCCCAAGGGTGGAGATGTGGCCTCACCAAGGCCATGGGGACCATCCCTGCCCTGCTCCTGCTGCCACCCCAGGGCTGAGCCCAGGGTGCTGGGGGCCTTCTTGGCCCCCTGGGCCACTGCTGCCTCCTCTTCAGCCCCTGGTACCCAACACCCCCAGGGCCTTCTCCTGCAGGGACCTTTCCAGCCCCTCTGCCCCAAGCCTGGAGCTGCCTGGCCTTGGTGTGGCCCAAGGGCAGGACGTGGCCCTCAGCCTGGTTGAACCCCATCCCGTTGGTCTCAGCCCATGGATCCAGGTTCTCCAGGTCCCTCTGCAGAGCCTCCCTGCCCTCCAGCAGATCCACACTCCCAGTCACACAGCCATGGGATGGGTTGGGTTGGAAGGGACCTCAAAGCCCACCCATTTCCACCCCAGGGACACCTCCCATTGGCTCAGGGGGCTCCAAGCCCCATCCAACCTGGCCTTGGACACCTCCAGGGATGGAGCCACCACTGCTCTGGGCAACCTGGGCCAGGGCCTCCCCACCCTCATTGTGCTCCAGTGAAACAAAGTATAGGAGAGGAGCCCTGGGGAGAAGGACCTGGGGGTGCTGGGTGGGGTCAAACTGACCATGAGCCAAAGGGGTGGTGGCCAAGAGGACAACGGTGTCCTGGGGGCATCAGGCCCAGCATCACCAGCTGGGCCAGGGAGGGGATTGTCCTGCCCTGGGGAGGCCCCACCTCAAGGATTTGGGCACCACGGGATCCAAAGGACATCAAAGCCCTGGAGAGTGTCCAGAGGAGGCCCCAAAGCTGGGGAAGGGTCTGGAGGGGAAATCATCTGAGGAGAGGCTGAAGGCCCTGGGGCTGTTCAGCTGGAGAAGAGGAGGCTGAGGGGGGACCTCCTGGTGGTCTCCAGGTTCCTCCCCAGGGCAGGAGGAGGTGCTGAGCTCTTCTCTCTGGTGACCAAGGCCAGGAGCCCAGGGAAGGGCAGGAAGATGGGCCAGGGCAGGGTTGGGTTGGACACCAGGAGAAGGTTCTTCACACCCAGAGGGTGGTGGAGCCCTGGAGCAGCTCCCCAGGGAAGCAGTCGCAGCCTGAGAATCTTCCAGAAGCCTTTGGCCAAGGCCCTCAGCCCCAGAGGGTGAATGTTGGGGTTGTCCAACAGGGCCAGGAGATGGGTCAATGGTCCCTGTGGGTCCTTCCAACTTGGGCCATTCCACTCTCCCCCCTCTTGTGGATCAGTGGTGTCCACGGGGTGGTTGGAGCTGTAGACCCAGGTTTTGAGGGTGCTTCTGGAGGTTGCTGGTGGATCTCCATAAACCCCATGGCTCTGGTGTTGCCCTTGGTCTCCACAGCCTGGAATCGTTTCTCCTTTCAAACGAGTCTTCCTGAAGGGAGAAAAAGGTCGGGATAAGAAAGCCCAGGAGAAGGTGACGGAGAGGAGGCCTCTGCACACGGTGGTGGTCGCCCTGCCCGACCGCGTCGAGCCCGACGTCCTCCTCAACGACTACATCGAGAAGGAAGTGAAGGTGAGGGTTGGTGGGGTGGGGTTGGGGCTCCTTCTTTAGGAAACTCAGCCTTAGGACACCTGGATGGGAGGAGGTGGAGGTGGAGAACCTTCTAAAGAGGGTTTTGAGGCACCAACCCCGTGCTTTGTGTTCGGGGAATGGGTTGGGTTGGAAGGGATCTCAAAGCCCAGCCAGGTCCAACACCTCCCAGTGGGATGGGGGCTCCAAACCCCATCCAACCTGGCCTTGGACATCTCCAGGGATGGGATCTGAGGGTTCTGGTTGACACCAATTTGGAATGATGGAACCATGGGATGGGTTGGGTTGGAAAGGACCTCAAAGCCCACCCAGTTCCATCCCAGGGACACCTCCCACTGGCCCAGGGGGCTCCAAGCCCCATCCAACCTGGCCTTGGACACCTCCAGGGATGGAGCCACCACTGCTCTGGGCAACCTGGGCCAGGGCCTCCCCACCCTCACCCTCAAGAATTCCTTCCCAAGATCTCATCTCCATCTCTTCCAACTCCAAACTGGTCCCCTTTGTCCCATCACTCCAACCCCTTGGAAAAAGCCCCTCCCCAGCTTCTTGGAGACCTCCTACAGGTCCTGGGAGGTCACTGTGAGGTCTCCTTGGAGCCTTCTCCAGACTGACCAACCCCACCTCTCCCAGCCTGGCCTCACCCCAGAGGTTCTCCAACCCTCCCAGCATCTCCGTGGCCTCCTCTGGCCCCGCTCCAACAGCTCTATGACCTTCTTGAACATTCCTGATGGCTCTCGTGGAGTTTGGGGAGGCCATACTTACTCTTTCCTCGCTGTGGTGATGGGTTGGTGGTTCTTCTCCAGTATTTAGGTCAACTCACGTCCATCCCAGGGTACCTGAACCCCTCGAGCCGCACGGAGATCCTGCACTTGATCGACAACGCCAAGGTGAGCGCTCGGTGGAGGCTCCATCTGGCACAGAGCATGGCAAAAGGACACCCATGGGGGCTTCTTGGTGACCCTGGAAGGGAGAGGTGGAACTGGATGATCTTTGAGGTCCCTTCCAACCCAAACCAGTTCATAATGTTCTGATTCTGGGTCGTGGTGGCCTCCGATGTGGAGTTAAGAACATGAGAGGGAAACCCATTGTCATGGAACCATGGGTTGGGTTGGGAGGGACCTCAAAGATCATCCAGTTCCACCCCAAGGACACCTCCCACTGGCTCAGGGGCTCCAAGCCCCATCCAACCTGGCCTTGGACACCTCCAGGGATGGGATCTGGGGGTTCTGGTTGACACCAAGTTGGAATCATGGACCCATGGGATGGGTTGGGTTGGAAGGGACCTCAAAGCCCATCCAGTTTCTGGGCTGGGACCTCTCCTTGTGGACCTTCTCACCCCCCAGGACCCCCAAGTTCTTCTCCACCCCCTCAAAACCCCAACCTGGCTCTGGGCTGGTGGTGGCTCCGCCCCCTCAGGTTCCTCCAGCTCTGGGATGGACTCCTCGTTGCTCTCCGACTCGTTGCAGGACCCTGTGGCCAAGGAGATGGATGGGATGGAGATGGACACCCCAAAACTAAGGGGGGACCTCCCCATTGGTGGCTCCTGGGGAGCTTCTCCACCCCCAGCACCCCAAGGCCTTCTCCTCAGGGCTTCTCCCAACCCATTCTCCACCCACCCTGTGCCTGGGGTTGCCCCCACCCAGGTGCAGGACCTTCCCCTTGGCCTTGAGGAACCTCATGAGGTTCTCCCAGCCCCACCTCTCCAGCTTCTCCAGGTCCCTCTGGCTGCCCTCCTGTCCTTGGTGTCACCCCCAAACCTTCTGAAGGTGTCCTCCATCCCCTTTGTGGACATCATTGGTGGCCGTACTCAACAGCACCGGTCCCACTGTGGACCTCTTGAGGGCCACCACTCGTCCTCAGGTCTCCATCTGGACGTCCAGATGTTCGCTGCTCTCTGGGTGCCACCATCCAGCTGTTCAAAGGTCCAGGAGACCCACCTGAAGGTGTTTCTTTCAGAGAGCCCACCAGCTCCCGGGGCTCTTGACCCAAGAGCACGACGCTGTCATCAGCCTCTCGGCCTACAACATCAAACTGGTGTGGAGGGATGGAGAAGACCTCATCCTCAGGGTCCCCATCCACGACATCGCCTCCGTCTCCTACATCCGAGACGACTCCTCGCACCTGGTCGTGCTCAAGACAGGTAGGACAGGATGGGACCTCTTGGGTTGGCCTTGGCGCGAGAGCCACCCAAGGGTTGGCCTCTGGTAGGACAACAGCTGAGGAGGAACGGGACAACGGGGGGGTGAGGTGAGAGGAGAACCATGGGTGGCCTTCACAGAGCGGGGTGGGGTGGGAAGGGACCTCAAAACTCAGCCAGTTCCACCCCAGGGACACCTCCCAGTGGATCAGGGGGCTCCAAGCCCCATCCAACCTGGCCTTGGACACCTCCAGGGATGGGATCTGGGGGTTCTGGTTGACACCAAGTTGGAATCATGGAACCATGGAATGGGATGGGTTGGAAAGGACCATAAAAGTCATCCAGTTCCACCCCAGGGACACCTCCCAGTGGATGAGGGGGCTCCAAGCTCCATCCAACCTGGCCTTGGACACCTCCAGGGATGGGATCTGGGGGTTCTGGGGGACACCAAGTTAAATCATGGAGGTATGGAATGGGTTGGGTTGGAGGGGACCTCAACGCCCAGCCAGTTCCAAAGCCCTGCCAGGGAAATGGACATCTCCAACTGGACCAGGTTACTCATCAAACCTGGCCTTGGACAGCTCCAGGGATGGGATCTGGGGGTTCTGGCTGACACCAAGTGAGAATCATGGAACCATGGAATGGGATGGGTTGGAAAGGACCATAAAGGTCATCCAGTTCCACCCCAGGGACACCTCCCACTGGCTCAGGGGGCTCCAAGCCCCATCCAACCTGGCCTTGGACACCTCCAGGGATGGAGCCACCACTGCTCTGGGCAACCTGGGCCAGGGCTTCCCCACCCTCACCCTCAAGAATTCCTTCCCAATGTCCAATCTCCAGTTTAAAGCCATAAATCATGGTTTGTGTTGGAAAAGACCATTAAAGGTCATCGAATCCAAGGATCTTCCACCCGAATCCTCAAAAGACCTCCAAGCTCGTCCAGTCCAACCATCAGCCCAGGGTGGGAGAAGAGCTCTAAGATCATCCAACCCAACCCCACCGTGGCTGCTAAAGCATCTCCCAGAGCATCCCATCCACATGGTGTTGGAGATGGGGACTCCACCCCCTCCCTGGGTCCTTCCAGGGCCTCCCAACCCTTTCCATGAGGAAACTTCTCCTGATGTCCAACCTGACCCTGCCCTGGGGCACCTTGAGGCCATTCCCTCTGCTCCCATCTCCTGGCCCTTGGCAGCAGAGGTTGCTCAGAGTCCCACCTGCCGTGACCTTGAGTGTTTCCAGGGCTGGGACATCTCCCACCTCTCTGGAGAACCTGTGCTGGTGGCTCAAGCTTGGAAGAGTTCTTCCTTCTCTCTCTGCTCTCCTGCTTTGAGTTGGTTTGGTCCATCCTTTTCTGGTGTGGGTGGAGAAAGGACTGGAGAGGACACAGATGTCTCCCAAAGCACTTGGCTGGAGACTGAAGGGTGCTGGAGCTGGACTGGGTTTTGCCTGAAGGTGAAGGTCCTGGAGAGCTTAGAAGTTCTTCTCCTGAGGTGTCCTCCAGCACCTGCCAAACCCCAACGGAGAGGGGGCATTTGGAGACTCAGGAGAACCTCTGGGGTGAGGCCAGCCTGGGAGAGGTGGGGTTGGTCAACCTGGAGAGGAGAAGGCTCTGGGAAGACCTTGGAGCACCTTCCAGTACCTGTAGAAGGTCTCCAAGAAGCTGGGGAGGGACCTTCTCCAAGGGCCTGGAGTGACAGGACGAGGGGGAACGGCTTTAAATTGGAAGGAGGAGAAGATTGAGGTTGGACATCAGGATGAAGTTCTTCAAGATGAGGGTGGGGAGGCCCTGGCCCAGGTTGTCCAGAGCAGTGGTGGCTCCATCCCTGGAGGTGTCCAAGGCCAGGTTGGATGGGGCTTGGAGCCCCCTGAGCCAGTGGGAGGTGTCCCTGGGGTGGAACTGGATGGGCTTTGAGGTCCCTTCCAACCCAACTCATCCCATCTTTGGATGATCCTTGAGGTCCTTCCAACTCAGAGCCTTCCATGATTCTCAGGTTCTGCCCTTGCCCATCCTCCTCCAGTCTCTCTCTGGATGCCATCAAGGAGGCAAAGCAAGGAGAGGAGGTAGAAACATCTCCTCCAGCTTCACCCCTGGCTGTGTTGGACCTGCCCTGCTCTTCCCAACCCTCAGGAGGGTCTCTGGGTGGATTTTATGGAGCTGGATGTCCAAATGACCCTTGACTCACCCTTGAGGGCCTTCAAGCCCTGCCCAGCAGCTCTTCTGGAGGTGGCCTGGAGGGTCTGGAGAAGGTTGAGGTGCCCAGAGGACACCACCGAGCAGCTCCTTTGGAATGGATGAGCGATGACTTGGGAGGGCTGAGGTTCTCCTGGTGGCTTTCCAAGGCCACAACCATCTCCAACCCATCTCTAGCTTGAAGGCTTTAACCCCGTGCGACGTTCGGATGGAGTTCCACCTCCATCCGTTTTCCCCCCAAGCGTGGGGTCTTCTCCTCTCCTGTTTTGCTGTCCCACCGTTGCGTGGTGGTCTCCCTGGTCTTCTTCTCCTGGTCCCACCACCAGTTGTCTCACTCTTTCAGCTCAGGACCCCGGGATCTCACCGAGCCAGAGCCTCTGCGCCGAGAGCTCCAAGGCCTTGCCCTCGGACAGCGCGGTCCTTCCCCTCGACGCCTGTTCCTTGGTGGTCCTGGCCACGGAGAACAAAGTAAGACCCCCCCATCCCACCTCGAGGTGACCTCCAGGGTCACCCCTTTGGATGAAGTTGAGCTTCCTGGAAGCTTTGAGGGCTCTTTAGACCAAGCCACCACCTCTCAGGTTGGAGCCACGAAGCCCGAGGTGGCCTCGGTTCTCCTCTGGTCCCTGAGCAGGTCCTCGCTTGGCCAAAGGTTGGGTGACCACGGGGTTGAAGGGTCCAACCAGGGATGTTGGATTTGAGGGGCCAACCTGGAGGAGGACCAACACTGGGACCCCATGGGGACACGAGAAGATGAGGTCCCCTTGGTGGTGGTTCCTGTCCTCCAGAGGTTTCCCCAGCAGCAGGAGAAGACAACTGAACCTCTCCCCAGTTTCACCAGTTGGGTTCTTCTCCTGATTTGGTTTCATCCAACATCTGGATCCAGAGATTCTGAGGACCTTTGGCCTCCTACGTGAGGAACCCTTTGCCTCCAGGATGGAGTTGTCTTCACCTTGTCCTCAGGTCCAACCCTCCCTGAGGTCCCTCAGCCTGTTTGGGATGGAGGTCACGGAGCCCAAATCCCAGCTGAGGACAAGGACAGAGCACCCGGGTGCTCTTTAAGAGCTCTCAGTTGGTGGTGGAGCATCTCATCTCCCACTGCTTGGGCCTGGGTGGTCTCAGAAGGCCCTGGGTGGTCTCAGAAGGCCCTGGGTGGTCTCATCTCCCACTGCTTGGCCCTGGGTGGTCTCAGAAGGCCCTGGGTGGTCTCATCTCCCACTGCTTGGCCCTGGGTGGTCGTAGAAGGCCCTGGGTGGTCTCATCTCCCACTGCTTGGCCCTGGGTGGTCTCAGGAGGCCCTGGGTGGTCTCATCTCCCACTGCTTGGGCCTGGGTGGTCTCAGAAGGCCCTGGGTGGTCTCAGAAGGCCCTGGGTGGTCTCATCTCCCACTGCTTGGCCCTGGGTGGGTGCAGAAGGCCCTGGGTGGTCTCAGAAGGCCCTGGGTGGTCTCAGAAGGCCCTGGGTGGTCTCATCTCCCACTGCTTGGGCCTGGGTGGGTGCAGAAGGCCCTGGGTGGTCTCAGAAGGCCCTGGGTGGTCTCATCTCCCACTGCTTGGGCCTGGGTGGGTGCAGAAGGCCCTGGGTGGTCTCTGAAGGCCCTGGGTGGTCTCATCTCCCACTGCTTGGGCCTGGGTGGTCGTAGAAGGCCCTGGGTGGTCGTAGAAGGCCCTGGGTGGTCTCATCTCCCACTGCTTGGGCCTGGGTGGTCGTAGAAGGCCCTGGGTGGTCTCATCTCCCACTGCTTGGGCCTGGGTGGTCGTAGAAGGCCCTGGGTGGTCTCATCTCCCACTGCTTGGGCCTGGGTGGTCGTAGAAGGCCCTGGGTGGTCGTAGAAGGCCCTGGGTGGTCTCATCTCCCACTGCTTGGGCCTGGGTGGTCGTAGAAGGCCCTGGGTGGTCGTAGAAGGCCCTGGGTGGTCTCATCTCCCACTGCTTGGGCCTGGGTGGTCGTAGAAGGCCCTGGGTGGTCTCATCTCCCACTGCTTGGGCCTGGGTGGTCGTAGAAGACCCTGGGTGGTCTCATCTCCCACTGCTTGGCCCTGGGTGGTCTCAGAAGGCCCTGGGTGGTCGTAGAAGGCCCTGGGTGGTCTCATCTCCCACTGCTTGGCCCTGGGTGGTCTCTGAAGGCCCTGGGTGGTCTCATCTCCCACTGCTTGGGCCTGGGTGGTCTCAGGAGGCCCTGGGTGGTCTCATCTCCCACTGCTTGGGCCTGGGTGGTCGTAGAAGGCCCTGGGTGGTCTCATCTCCCACTGCTTGGCCCTGGGTGGTCTCTGAAGGCCCTGGGTGGTCTCATCTCCCACTGCTTGGGCCTGGGTGGTCTCAGGAGGCCCTGGGTGGTCTCATCTCCCACTGCTTGGGCCTGGGTGGTCGTAGAAGGCCCTGGGTGGTCTCATCTCCCACTGCTTGGCCCTGGGTGGTCTCAGAAGGCCCTGGGTGGTCGTAGAAGGCCCTGGGTGGTCTCATCTCCCACTGCTTGGGCCTGGGTGGTCTCAGGAGGCCCTGGGTGGTCTCATCTCCCACTGCTTGGCCCTGGGTGGTCGTAGAAGGCCCTGGGTGGTCTCATCTCCCACTGCTTGGCCCTGGGTGGTCTCAGAAGGCCCTGGGTGGTCTCTGAAGGCCCTGGGTGGTCTCATCTCCCACTGCTTGGGCCTGGGTGGTCTCAGAAGGCCCTGGGTGGTCTCATCTCCCACTGCTTGGGCCTGGGTGGTCGTAGAAGGCCCTGGGTGGTCTCATCTCCCACTGCTTGGGCCTGGGTGGTCTCTGAAGGCCCTGGGTGGTCTCATCTCCCACTGCTTGGCACCGGGTGGTCTCAGGAGGGCCTGGGTGGTCGTAGAAGGCCCTGGGTGGTCGTAGAAGGCCCTGGGTGGTCGTAGAAGGCCCTGGGTGGTCTCATCTCCCACTGCTTGGGCCTGGGTGGTCTCAGGAGGCCCTGGGTGGTCTCATCTCCCACTGCTTGGCCCTGGGTGGTCTCAGGAGGCCCTGGGTGGTCTCATCTCCCACTGCTTGGGCCTGGGTGGTCTCAGGAGGCCCTGGGTGGTCTCATCTCCCACTGCTTGGGCCTGGGTGGTCGTAGAAGGCCCTGGGTGGTCTCATCTCCCACTGCTTGGGCCTGGGTGGGTGTAGAAGGCCCTGGGTGGTCTCTGAAGGCCCTGGGTGGTCTCATCTCCCACTGCTTGGGCCTGGGTGGGTGTAGAAAGCCCTGGGTTGCTTCTCTGGTGGAACAGGAGGGGTGAGAAGCCTCCTCTAGGAGAAGCCATCAGGAAGCAGCTCAGGTTTGTCACCTCCAGCCCTGGAGAACCAATGGGTTGAGCAGTGCCTTGGTTCTTGGGTGAGTTGGTTCCTCTTCTGGCTGGGAGGACGTCACCCTTTTGGGATCCCTGAAGACACAGAGGCCACCACGTGGTGTCTTCTGCTCTGCAGTGACCCTTTCCATGCTCCATCCACAGGTGACGGCCGAGGAGCTCTGCTCCCTCCTCAGCCAAGTCTTCCAGATCGTTTACACCGAGTCCACCATCGACTTCTTGGACAGGGCCATCTTCGATGGGGCGTCCACGCCGACGCGACACCTCTCCCTGCACAGCGGTGAGCGCCGCGCCCGAGGGACACGGGGTGGGGTTGGAAGGGACCTCAAAACCCAACAAGTTCCACCCCAGGGACACCTTGAGGGGCTCCAAACTCCATCCAACCTGGCCTTGGACACCTCCAGGGATGGGATCTGGGGGGTCTGGTTGACACCAAGTTGGAATGATGGAGCCATGGAATGGGTTGGGTTGGAAGGGACCTCAAAGCTCACCCAGTTCCACCCCAGGGACACCTCCCACTGGATCAGGGGGCTCCAAGCCCCATCCAACCTGGCCTTGGACACCTCCAGGGATGGAGCCACCACTGCTCTGGGCAACCTGGGCCAGGGCCTCCCCACCCTCACCCTCAAGAATTCCTTCCCAAGATCTCATCTCCATCTCTTCCAACTCCAAACTGGTCCCCTTTGTCCCATCACTCCAACCCCTTGGAAAAAGCCCCTCCCCAGCTTCTTGGAGACCTCCTACAGGTCCTGGGAGGTCACTGTGAGGTCTCCTTGGAGCCTTCTCCAGGCTGACCAAGCCCACCTCTCCCAGCCTGGCCTCACCCCAGAGGTTCTCCAGCCCTCCCAGCATCTCCGTGGCCTCCTCTGGCCCCGCTCCAACAGCTCCATCTCCTGCTGGTGGGGTTTCTGCTTCTTAAACTCAAATTCTTAAACCCCAATTGTTAAATTCTGCTTCTGAAAGCCCAAATTCTGCCTCTAAAACTGAAATTCTTGAGCTGTCTCTTAAACCCCAACTCGGCCTCTTAAAGTCAAATTCTGAAATCCCAGTCCTGAAAGGGGTCAAATTCTGAAATCCCAGTCCTGAAAGGGGTCAAATTCTGAAATCCCAGTCCTGAAAGGGGTCAAATTCTGAAATCCCAGTCCTGAAATTCAGATTCTGAAATCCCAGTCCTGAAATTCAGATTCTGAAATCCCAGTCCTGAAATTCAGATTCTGAAATCCCAGTCCTGAAATTCAGATTCTGAAATCCCAGTCCTGAAATTCAGATTCTGAAATCCCAGTCCTGAAATTCAGATTCTGAAATCCCAGTCCTGAAATTCAGATTCTGAAATCCCAGTCCTGAAATTCAGATTCTGAAATCCCAGTCCTGAAATTCAGATTCTGAAATCCCAGTCCTGAAATTCAGATTCTGAAATCCCAGTCCTGAAATTCAGATTCTGAAATCCCAGTCCTGAAATTCAGATTCTGAAATCCCAGTCCTGAAATTCAGATTCTGAAATCCCAGTCCTGAAATTCAGATTCTGAAATCCCAGTCCTGAAATTCAGATTCTGAAATCCCAGTCCTGAAATTCAGATTCTGAAATCCCAGTCCTGAAATTCAGATTCTGAAATCCCAGTCCTGAAATTCAGATTCTGAAATCCCAGTCCTGAAATTCAGATTCTGAAATCCCAGTCCTGAAATTCAGATTCTGAAATCCCAGTCCTGAAATTCAGATTCTGAAATCCCAGTCCTGAAATTCAGATTCTGAAATCCCAGTCCTGAAATTCAGATTCTGAAATCCCAGTCCTGAAATTCAGATTCTGAAATCCCAATCCTGAAATTCAGATTCTGAAATCCCAGTCCTGAAATTCAGATTCTGAAATCCCAGTCCTGAAATTCAGATTCTGAAATCCCAGTCCTGAAATTCAGATTCTGAAATCCCAGTCCTGAAATTCAGATTCTGAAATCCCAGTCCTGAAATTCAGATTCTGAAATCCCAGTCCTGAAATTCAGATTCTGAAATCCCAGTCCTGAAATTCAGATTCTGAAATCCCAATCCTGAAATTCAAATTCTGAAATCCCAATCCTGAAATTCAGATTCTGAAATCCCAATCCTGAAATTCAAATTCTGAAATCCCAATCCTGAAATTCAAATTCTGAAATCCCAATCCTGAAATTCAAATTCTGAAATCCCAATTCTTAAACTCAAATTCTGCTTCTCAAAGCCCAGTTCTGCCTCTGAAACTCCAATTTTAAACCCTGGTTCCACCTCTTGAACCCCAATTCTGCCTCTTAAACACTGATTTTTAACCCCAAATTCTGCTTCTTTAACCCCAGCTCTGCCTCTGAAACCCCAAATTCTGAAAACCCAAGTCTTAAAGTGAAATTCTGCCTCTTAAACCCCAAATTCTGCCTCCTGGACCCCAACTCCTGCCTCTTTAAAGCCCAGCTCAGCCTCTTAACCCCAACTCCAGCCTCTTAAATCCCAAATTCTGCCTCTTGGACCCCAAATTCTGCCTCTTTAAAGCCCAGCTCTGCCTCTTGGACCCCAATTCCTGGCTCTTCAAAGCCCAGCTCAGCCTCTTTACCCCAACTCCTGCCTCTTGGACCCCAAATTCTGCCTCTTGGACCCCAACTCCTGCCTCTTTAAACCCCAACTCCTGCCTCTTGGACCCCAACTCCTGCCTCTTGGACCCCAACTCCTGCCTCTTTAAAACCCCAAATTCTGCCTCTTTAAAACCCCAAATTCTGCCTCTTTAAAACCCAAATTCTGCCTCTTTAAAACCCCAAATTCTGCCTCTTTAAAACCCAAATTCTGCCTCTTTAAAACCCAAATTCTGCCTCTTTAAAACCCAGCTCAGCCTCTTTACCCCAACTCCTGCCTCTTAAATCCCAAATTCTGCCTCTTGGACCCCAAATTCTGCCTCTTTAAAACCCAGCTCAGCCTCTTAAACACCAACTCCTGCCTCTTGGACCCCAACTCAGCCTCTTAAACCCCAAATTCTGCCTCTTGGACCCCAACTCCTGCCACTTCAAAGCCCAGCTCAGCCTCTTTACCCCAACTCCTGCCTCTTGGACCCCAACTCCTGCCTCTTTAAAACCCAGCTCAGCCTCTTAACCCCAACTCCAGCTTCTTAAATCCCAAATTCTGCCTCTTGGACCCCAAATTCTGCCTCTTGGACCCCAAATTCTGCCTCTTTAAAACCCAGCTCAGCCTCTTAACCCCAACTCCTGCCTCTTGGACCCCAAATTCTGCCTCTTTAAAGCCCAGCTCAGCCTCTTGGACCCCAACTCCTGCCTCTTTAAAGCCCAGCTCTGCCTCTTTACCCTAACTCCTGCCTCTTAAACCCCAAATTCTGCCTCTTGGACCCCAACTCCTGCCTCTTTAAAGCCCAGTTCAGCCTCTTTACCCCAAATTCTGCCTCTTTAAAGCCCAGCTCTGCCTCTTTACCCCAACTCCTGCCCCTTAAACCCCAAATTCTGCCTCTTGGACCCCAACTCCTGCCTCTTAAACCCCAAATTCTGCCTCTTGGACCCCAACTCCTGCCACTTCAAAGCCCAGCTCAGCCTCTTTACCCCAACTCCTGCCTCTTGGACCCCAACTCCTGCCTCTTGGACCCCAACTCCTGCCTCTTTAAAACCCAGCTCAGCCTCTTAACCCCAACTCCAGCTTCTTAAATCCCAAATTCTGCCTCTTGGACCCCAAATTCTGCCTCTTTAAAACCCAGTTCAGCCTCTTAACCCCAACTCCTGCCTCTTGGACCCCAAATTCTGCCTCTTTAAAGCCCAGCTCAGCCTCTTGGACCCCAACTCCTGCCTCTTTAAAGCCCAGCTCTGCCTCTTTACCCTAACTCCTGCCTCTTAAACCCCAAATTCTGCCTCTTGGACCCCAACTCCTGCCTCTTTAAAGCCCAGTTCAGCCTCTTTACCCTAACTCCTGCCTCTTAAACCCCAAATTCTGCCTCTTGGACCCCAACTCCTGCCTCTTAAACCCCAAATTCTGCCTCTTGGACCCCAACTCCTGCCTCTTGGACCCCAACTCCTGCCTCTTAAACCCCAAATTCTGCCTCTTGGACCCCAACTCCTGCCTCTTTAAAGCCCAGTTCAGCCTCTTTACCCCAAATTCTGCCTCTTTAAAGCCCAGCTCTGCCTCTTTACCCCAACTCCTGCCCCTTAAACCCCAAATTCTGCCTCTTGGACCCCAACTCCTGCCCCTTAAACCCCAAATTCTGCCTCTTGGACCCCAACTCCTGCCCCTTAAACCCCAAATTCTGCCTCTTGGACCCCAACTCCTGCCTCTTAGACCCCAACTCCTGCCTCTTTAAAGCCCAGTTCAGCCTCTTTACCCCAAATTCTGCCTCTTTAAAGCCCAGCTCTGCCTCTTGGACCCCAACTCCTGCCTCTTGGACCCCAACTCCTGCCTCTTGGACCCCAACTCCTGCCTCTTGGACCCCAACTCCTGCCTCTTGGACCCCAACTCCTGCCTCTTGGACCCCAACTCCTGCCTCTTGGACCCCAACTCCTGCCTCTTTAAAGCCCAGCTCTGCCTCTTGGACCCCAAATTCTGCCCCTTAAATCCCAAATTCTGCCCCTTAAACCCCAACTCCTGCCTCTTTAAAGCCCAGCTCAGCCTCTTTACCCCAAATTCTGCCTCTTGGACCCCAACTCCTGCCTCTTTAAAGCCCAGTTCAGCCTCTTTACCCCAAATTCTGCCTCTTTAAAGCCCAGCTCTGCCTCTTGGACCCCAAATTCTGCCCCTTAAACCCCAAATTCTGCCCCTTAAACCCCAAATTCTGCCCCTTAAACCCCAAATTCTGCCCCTTAAACCCCAACTCCTGCCTCTTTAAAGCCCAGCTCAGCCTCTTTACCCCAAATTCTGCCTCTTTAAAGCCCAGCTCTGCCTCTTGGACCCCAAATTCTGCCTCTTGGACCCCAAATTCTGCCCCTTAAACCCCAACTCCTGCCTCTTTAAAGCCCAGCTCAGCCTCTTTACCCCAAATTCTGCCTCTTGGACCCCAACTCCTGGCTCTTTAAAGCCCAGTTCAGCCTCTTAACCCCAACTCCTGCCTCTTGGACCCCAAATTCTGCCCCTTAAATCCCAACTCCTGCCCCTTGGACCCCAAATTCTGCCTCTTTAAAACCCAGCTCAGCCTCTTAAACCCCAACTCCTGCCCCTTGGACCCCAACTCAGCCTCTTAAACCCCAAATTCTGCCTCTTGGACCCCAAACTCAGCCTCTTTACCCCAACTCCTGCCTCTTACCTGGCCTTTCTCCCCTTGCAGATGACTCTTCTACCAAAGTGGAGGCCAAGGACCCCTACGAAGCGGAAGCGAGCGCTTTGTGAGTCGCGGCGCCGCCGCAGCCGCCATTGCTGCTCTCCGGTTCCCCCGCCGCAGGGTTTAAATCCTCCCCACCCCTTTGGAGCTGGATCTGCTGAGCTTGGCACGTTGAGGAGCTCCTCCTGGGCCTACCTGGAGCCCCGGGCTCTCTTGGCACTGCCTGGATTGTTCTAGAACCACGGGAGGGTGGCACAGGAGGTCACGTAGGCGCCGTCCTCTGCGGCGGCAAAGCGCGGCGGCGGCTGCTGCTGCTCCACCTGAAGCTGGGGAGATGTTTCCACCAAAAGCCTTTGGGTTGGAAAGGGCTTTTCCCTCCTCCTGAAGCAGCAGTTGTTGGGAATATTGAGCTTGGAATCATGGGGTGGGGTGGAAGGGACCTCAAAGGCCACCCAGGTCCACCCCAGGGACACCTCCTTTGGCTCAGGGGGCTCCAAGCCCCACCCAACCTGGCCTTGGACACCTCCAGGGATGGGATCTGGGGGTTCTGGGTGACACCAAGTTGGAATTATGGAACCATGGGATGGGTTGGGTTGGAAGGGACCTCAAAGCCCACCCAGTTCCACCCCAGGGACACCTCCCAGGGGCTCCAAGCCCCATCCAACCTGGCCTTGGACACCTCCAGGGATGGGATCTGGGGGTTCTGGTTGACACCAACGTAGACTCATGGACCCATGGGATGGGTTGGGTTGGAAAGGACCTCAAAGCCCACCCAGTTCCAACCCCAGGGACACCTCCTTTGGATCAGGGGGCTCCTCTATCAAAATGTCCATCCTTAATGCCAAAAGAAGGTCCTTTGAGACCTTCTCCCCCTCTGTTCCAACACGAGGAGACAATTGGAGGGGACGTTTGCCCAGGTGGGGCTTCGTAGTCACCTGGTTAAGTCCCTGGGGCCGTGGGAGGTCCCTCCAAGAGGGTGGGGGTCCTCCTAGAGATGGGAGGCCCTCCAAGGGGTGGGGAGGCTCTCCAAGAGGTTGGGGAGGCCCTCCAAGGGGTGGGGAGGCTCTCCAAGAGGTTGGGGAGGCCCTCCAAGGGGTTGAGGGTCCTCCAAGGGGTTGAGGGTCCTCCAAGGGGTTGAGGGTCCTCCAAGGGGTTGAGGGTCCTCCAAGGGGTTGAGGGTCCTCCAAGAGATGGGAGGCCCTCCAAGGGGTTGGGGAGGCCCTCCAAGGGGTTGGGGAGGCCCTCCAAGGGGTTGGGGAGGCCCTCCAAGGGGTTGGGGAGGCCCTCCAAGGGGTTGGGGAGGCCCTCCAAGGGGTTGGGGAGGCCCTCCAAGGGGTTGGGGAGGCCCTCCAAGGGGTTGGGGAGGCCCTCCAAGAGATGGGGAGGCCCTCCAAGAGATGGGGAGGCCCTCCAAGAGGTTGAGGGTCCTCCAGGGGGTGGGGAGGCTCTCCAAGAAGGGGGGGGAGGGTCCTCCAAGAGGTTGGGGAGGGTCCTCCAAGAGGTTGGGGAGGGTCCTCCAAGGGGTTGGGGAGGGTCCTCCAAGGGGTTGGGGAGGGTCCTCCAAGGGGTTGGGGAGGGTCCTCCAAGGGGTTGGGGAGGGTCCTCCAAGGGGTTGGGGAGGGTCCTCCAAGGGGTTGGGGAGGGTCCTCCAAGAGGTTGAGGGTCCTCCAAGAGGTTGAGGGTCCTCCAAGAGGTTGAGGGTCCTCCAGGGGGTGGGGAGGCTCTCTAAGAGGTTGAGGGTCCTCCAAGAAGGGGGGGGAGGGTCCTCCAAGAGGTTGGGGGGGTCCTCCAAGAGGTTTGGGGAGGGTCCTCCAAGGGGGTGGTGGCTCAGGACAGGTCCCAAGGAGCTGAGGAGGCCTCCCCCTGCCTCCCCCCACCCCGTTGGGTGTTTCAGTTCCTTTCCAGAGGCCCTGGAGGCCGGCGGCAGCTCCGCCTTCGGCACCCAACGGGCGCCCCACGCCAAGACGGTCAGCGAGAGCGAGCTCAGCACCACGGCCACCGAGCTGCTCCAGGACTACATGATGACGGTGGGTGGGCAGGGAGGCCACCTGGAGGGGGTGGGAGGACACCTGGAGGGGGTGGGAGGACACCTGGAGGGGGTGGGAGGACACCTGGAGGGGGTGGGAGGACACCTGGAGGGGGTGGGAGGACACCTGGAGGGGGTGGGAGGACACCTGGAGGGGGGGTGGGAGGACCATGGAGAGGGGGTGGGAGGACCATGGAGAGGGGGTGGGAGGACCATGGAGAGGGGGTGGGAGGACCATGGAGAGGGGTGGGGTGGAGGACACCTGGAGACGGGGGTGTGAAGACCATGGAGAGGGGTGGAGGACACTTGGAAGGGGGTGGAGGACACCATGGAGAAGGGTGGGAGGCCACCTGGAGAGGGGGGGGGAGGCCACCTGGAGAGGGGGGGGGAGGCCACCTGGAGAGGGGGGGGGAGGCCACCATGGAGAGGGGGGGGGAGGACACCTGGAAGGGGGTGGGAGGACACCTGGAGGGGGTGGGAGGACACCTGGAGGGGGTGGGAGGACACCTGGAAGGGGGTGGGAGGACACCTGGAAGGGGGTGGGAGGACACCTGGAAGGGGGTGGGAGGACACCTGGAAGGGGGTTGGAGGACACCTGGAAGGGGGTTGGAGGACACCTGGAAGGGGGTTGGAGGACACCTGGAAGGGGGTTGGAGGACACCTGGAGGGGTGGGAGGACACCTGGAGGGGGTGGGAGGACCATGGAAGGGGGTGGGAGGACCATGGAAGGGGGTGGGAGGACACCTGGAGGGGGTGGGAGGACACCTGGAGGGGGTGGGAGGACACCTGGAGGGGGTGGGAGGACACCTGGAAGGGGGTGGGAGGACACCTGGAGGGGGTGGGAGGACCATGGAAGGGGGTGGGAGGACACCTGGAAGGGGGTGGGAGGACACCTGGAAGGGGGTGGGAGGACACCTGGAGGGGGTGGGAGGACACCTGGAGGGGGTGGGAGGACACCTGGAGGGGGTGGGAGGACACCTGGAGGGGGTGGGAGGACACCTGGAGAGGGGGTGGGAGGACACCTGGAGAGGGGGTGGGAGGACACCTGGAGAGGGGGTGGGAGGACACCTGGAGAGGGGGTGGGAGGACACCTGGAGAGGGGGTGGGAGGACACCTGGAGAGGGGGTGGGAGGACCACGGTGAGGAGGGTGGAGGACACAGAAGGGGTTGGAGGATATCACCAGGGGGTTGGGGGACCATGGAGAAGGATTGGAGGACACACCAGGGGGTTGGGGGACCACAGTGAGGGGTTGGAGGACATGGAAGGGGTGGGAGGACCATGGAGAGGGGGTGGGAGGACACCATGGAGTGGGGTGGAGAACAAACCAGGAGGTTGGAGGACACCTGGAGGGGGTCAGAGGACGCCTTGGGGGGTTTGGAGGCCACCAGAGAAGGGCTTTTCATCCCATCAGAGATGTCCCACGCCCAAGATTGTCCCCTTGGCCTGTAGCAGAGGAGCCCACGGCGTAGGGACATCTCCACCTGCCTGGAATGCACCTTCCTCCTGTCCTCCTCCTCCCTCTTGTCCCCACCTAAGGTCCCATCACCCCTTCACCACCCACCCTCTTGACTCCTCCCCACCTTGAGGTCCTCCAGCTCCACCTGGGGTGGCCCAACCTGGTGGGATGAGGTGGTTCCTTCCAACCAAGGTCATTCCTGGCCTTCTCCACACCCAAACTTGGTCCCAAAGCTCCACCACGTGGTGCTGATCTCCTCCTCCTCCTCCTCCAGGAGTCTCCTCCACCCTCTTGTCCCCACCTGAAGTCCCATCACCCCTTCACCACCCACCCTCTTGACTCCTCCCCACCTTGAGGACCTCCAGCTCCACCTGGGGTGGCCAAACCTGGTGGGATGAGGTGGTTCCTTCCAACCAAGGTGGTTCCTTGGCTTCCCCACACCCACCCTTGGTCCCAAAGCTCCATCAGGTGGTGCTGATCTCCTCCTCCTCCTCCTCCAGGAGTCTCCCCCACCCTCTTGTCCCCACCTAAAGTCCCATCACCCCATCCATGGTCTCTTCACCACCCACCCTCTTGACTCCTCCCCACCTTGAGGACCTCCAGCTCCACCTGGGGTGGCCCAACCTGGTGGGATGAGGTGGTTCCTTCCAACCAAGGTGGTTCCTTGGCTTCCACACACCCAAACTTGGTCCTAAAGCTCCATCAGGTGGTGCTGATCTCCTCCTCTTCCTCCTCCAGGAGTCTCCCCCACCTAAAGTCCCATCACCCCATCCATGGTCTCTTCACCACCCACCCTCTTGACTCCTCCCCACCTTGAGGTCCTCCAGCTCCACCTGGGGTGGCCCAGCCTGGTGGGATGAGGTGGTTCCTTCCAACCAAGGTCATTCCTGGCCTTCTCCACACCCACCCTTGGTCCCAAAGCTCCATCAGGTGGTGCTGATCTCCTCCTCCCCCAGGAGTCTCCTCCACCCTCTTGTCCCCACCTAAAGTCCCATCACCCCTTCACCATCCACCCTCTTGACTCCTCCCACCTTGAGGTCCTCCAGCTCCACCTGGGGTGGCCCAACCTGGTGGGATGAGGTGGTTCCTTCCAACCAAGGTGGTTCCTTGGCTTCTCCACCCCCAGCCTTGGTCCCAAAGCTCCACCAGGTGGTGCTGATCTCCTCCTCCACCCTCTTGTCCCCACCTAAAGTCCCATCACCCCATCCATGGTCTCTTCACCACCCACCCTCTTGAGTCCTCCCCACCTTGAGGACCTCCAGCTCCACCTGGGGTGGCCAAACCTGGTGGGATGAGGTGGTTCCTTCCAACCAAGGTCATTCCTGGCCTTCTCCACACCCACCTTTGGTCCCAAAGCTCCACCAGATGGTGCTGATCTCCTCCCCCACCCTCTTGTCCCCACCTAAAGTCCCATCACCCCTTCACCACCCACCCTCTTGACTCCTCCCCACCTTGAGGTCCTCCAGCTCCACCTGGGGTGGCCCAACCTGGTGGGATGAGGTGATTCCTTCCAACCAAGGTGGTTCCTTGGCTTCTCCACACCCAAACTTGGTCCCAAAGCTCCATCAGGTGGTGCTGATCTCCTCCTCCTCCTCCAGGAGTCTCCCCCACCTATAGTCCCATCACCCAATCCATGGTCTCTTCACCACCCACCCTCTTGAGTCCTCCCCACCTTGAGGACCTCCAGCTCCACCTGGGGTGGCCCAGCCTGGTGGGATGAGGTGGTTCCTTCCAACCAAGGTCATTCCTGGCCTTCTCCACACCCACCCTTGGTCCCAAAGCTCCACCAGGTGGTGCTGATCTCCTCCTCCTCCTCCTCCAGGAGTCTCCTCCACCCTCTTGTCCCCACCTAAAGTCCCATCACCCCTTCACCACCCACCCTCTTGACTCCTCCCCACCTTGAGGACCTCCAGCTCCACCTGGGGTGGCCAAACCTGGTGGGATGAGGTGGTTCCTTCCAACCAAGGTGGTTCCTTGGCTTCTCCACACCCACCCTTGGTCCCAAAGCTCCACCAGATGGTGCTGATCTCCTCCTCCTCCTCCTCAGCTCCGCACGAAGCTCTCGTCCCAGGAGATCCAACAGTTTGCGATGCTCCTCCACGAGTACCGCAACGGCGCCTCCATCCACGAGTTCTGCATCAACTTGAAGCAGCTCTACGGGGACAGCAGGAAGTTCCTGCTCTTGGGTGAGTGAGTGACACCAGGAAGAGGAGGGACCTCACCTCAGGTGACCACCAAGAACTTCAGGATCCGGCGCCGCTTCTGCTCCGCCCGGCTTTGGTGGATCTTCCCATGGGTTGGGGCCACAAAGAGACCTTGGAGTGGCCCCAGGTGGCTCCTTTGGAGATCCTTCTTCTCTGAAGGTCCACCTGGCTCAGGTTCCACCTCAGAGCCTGGAGTTGTGGAATTGGTTAGGGTTGGAAAAGACCTCTGAGAACATCCAACCCCACCGTGGCCGCAGGGGCCACATCTTCACCCATCAAGAACCTCTCCCAACCCTTCCCATGAGGAAACTTCTCCTGATGTCCAACCTGACCCTGCCCTGGGGCACCTTGAGGCCATTCCCTCTGCTCCCATCTCCTGGCCCTTGGCAGCAGAGCCCAGCACCCACCTCCCCACAACCTCTTCTCCAGGAGGTCTCCCCTCAGCCTCCTCTTCTCCAGCCCAAAACCTCCCCCTGAGGTCCCTCAGCCGCTCCCACAAATGAGAATGGTGGAACCATGGGATGGGTTGGGTTGGAAGGGACCTCAAAGCCCATCCACTTCCAACCCCAGGGCCACCTCCCACTGGATCAGGGGACTCCAAGCCCCATCCAACGTGGCCTTGGACACCTCCAGGGTTGAACCCTCAGCCCCTGGATGGGCTCGGGGAATCATTAAGGTTGGAGAAGACCTCCAAGATCCCACCAGGCTCTGCTGGAACCTCCAGGAAAGTCTTTTCTTTCGAGTTCTTGGGTGCCTGGAGGTTTCTTCTGAAGCTTTGGGGTGGTTTCTGTCACCCTCAAGCTGGGCCAGAGTGGACCTCATTCTTTTTGGCCGGTGAGGACAGAGACCACGGAGCAGATAGATGGCCCACGGTCAGCTTGGAGGAGAAGACAGTTGAGTAGCCTTAGCTTGACCACTTTGAGGCCCCTCACCTACCTCTGATGACCTCAGGTCCTCCAGGTGCCTCACCTGCACCCCGCTGACCCCTTCCTCTGCTCCTCAGTGGTGGTGGCCACCCACGTGGTCCACAGCAGGCTGGCCAGGAGGAGGTTGGACAGATGTCCCTGCAAAACCCAACCAAGCTGTTCCTCTGAGGAAGCAGCAGAGGAACCTTTGGAGCTCCAAAAACCTCCTTCCAGGAGGATTTGGTCCTCGGTGGGTGGTGGAGATGGAACCCATGGCCACCCACTGGTTGGGAGAGGACAGGGCCCACCATCTCCTTCACCCCTGGTTGCTCAAAGCTGAAGCTCAGCCTTGACCTCCAGGTTCTACAGAAGGCTTTGGAGACCCTGAAGAGCTCCAACCAGCTGAGCAAAACCCCACAGAGAGACCATCATCCCCTGGTGGCCTCCAAGCCCTTTGGAGAGCTCTAATCGTTGCCTCCTCCCCACCTCCAGGTCTTCGTCCCTTCATCCCCGAGAAGGACAACCAACACTTTGAGAACTTCTTGGAGACCATCGGGGTGAAGGACGGCCGGGGCATCATCACAGACAGCTTTGGGAGGTACAGGAGGACTCTGAGCACCACCTCCACCTCCACCACCAACGGCAACGGCGCCGCCGGCAGCTCCGACGACCAATCGGGTCCTTCGGAAGAAGACGAGTGGGACCGGATGATCTCCCACATCAGCAGCGACATCGAGGCCTTGGGGTGCAGCATGGACCGTGACTCCTCCTGAGGTCCAACCAAGGAGGACAACAACCTCCTCAGAACCCCCTTGGAGACCCTTCCCCAGCAGTTCCTACACCCTGTCCCCACCCAACATCTGGAGGTGCTTTTGGAGTCCCACCAGACTCTTCCTCAGCCTCGTTAGAGCCAAGGTTGGGGGAGAAGCTCCAACCTGTTGACCACCCCCCCCCTTGGTTCTGCCAAGGAGACCACTTGGTTTATGGTTTCACCCATGGGCAGCCCTGGTGGACCTTCCTTCTCCACCTTCTCCTGGGTTTGGATGAAGTTTACCACAATGTGAATTATTTAGACCTGGTTTGGCCAAGGTGGAGGCTCTTCTGCTCCAGCCTCGAGGCCGTGGTGGCCCTGCTGGTGTCCTCCTGGCTCCTGCCAAACACCCCTCCCCACCTTCTCCCACCTGGAGCAGCACCGTGAGGTCCTCAAGGACCTTGGTGGCCACCGTGGAGCACGAGGACTCAACTCCTGCGTCTCCCCCGAAGCTTGGAGGACCTCGTGGTCCTTCCTGGCAGCCGTCCTGGGGCTGGGGGGGTGCTGGGAGGAGGTCACGGCCTCTCCTGGCTCCCTCTTGACCCTCCAAGGCCAGGAGAACCCACCCAGGGACCTGGACCTGCTGTAGATATTTTGAATCCACACCTATTAAGCTGGAAACCCCCTGGAGATGCCACCAGCAGCCCAGAAGTGTCAAGGTCATCCTGGAGTCACCACCCAACGGGGCTGGAGGAGGCCTTGAGACCCAGGAGGACACCTCCAACGGGGCTGGAGGAGGCCTTGAGACCCAGGAGGACACCTCCAACGGGGCTGGAGGAGGCCTTGAGACCCAGGAGGACACCTCCAACGGGGCTGGAGGAGGCCTTGAGACCCAGGAGGACACCTCCAACGGGTGCTCCAAGGTTGAACGTTGGCTCAACTGGTTTGGGGAGGGGATCCAACCTTCTCCTCCGTGTCCTGCAGGTTCGGGTCCGTCCCAAAGCCACCACTGTCCATCCCAGTGCCTCCAACCCTTGCTGTCCCACCAGGTCCCCATCCCACCCCAGCAGCTCCCACGTCGCCATCCCAGCCTTCATCCTCTTCTCTCCAAAGGCCCTTTTCCCTTCCAGTCCCCAAAGGTCTCCAGAACTCCATGGAAGGTCCTCAAAAAGCGTCCACCAGCTCCTGGAGGAAGGGGTTTAGGCAGGACACGTCCATCCTGGAGAGCAGCTTCCCTGGGAACGGCCCTTGGGGGAGAAGCTTGAGGTTCCCTCCTCCTGGCAGATGGTTTCATCGTCCACCGAGGCTTGGGGAGATGAAGGTTCCTCAGCTCCAGGGTCCTCAGGAGGTGGAGAACAGATGGTTCTCCTTCTGAAGCCCAGGAGGCCATGGGTGGGGAGATGAAGATCCTTGGGCCAAGGCTCCTCTGGGTTTGGAGAGCTGAGATGTTCCTCTTCCCAAAGCCCCATCCACCAAGGGTTGGGAGATGAAGATCCTTGGGTCAGGAGCCCTCAGGGGTTGGAGAACCAAGATGTTCCTCCTTCCAAAGCCCAGGAGGCCACGGGTGGGGAGATGAAGATTCTTGGGCCAAGGCTTCTCAGGGTTTGGAGAGCTGAGATGTTCCTGTTCCCAAAGCCCCATCCACCAAGAGTTGGGAGATGAAGATGTTGGGTCAAGGGTCCTCAGGAGCTGGAGAACCAAGATGTTCCTCCTTCCAAAGCCCAGGAGGCCACGGGTGGGGAGATGAAGATTCTTGGGCCAAGGGCCCTCAGGAGGTGAAGAACCAAGATGTTCCTCTTCCCAAAGCCCAGGAGGCCATGGGTGGGGAGATGAAGATCCTTGGGCCAAGGCTCCTCTGGGTTTGGAGAGCTGAGATGTTCCTGTTCCCAAAGCCCCATCCACCAAGAGTTGGGGAGATGAAGATCCTTGGGCCAAGGCTCCTCTGGGTTTGGAGAGCTGAGATGTTCCTCTTCCCAAAGCCCCATCCACCAAGAGTTGGGGAGATGAAGATCCTTGGGTCAGGAGCCCTCAGGGGTTGGAGAACCAAGATGTTCCTCCTCCTGAAGCCCAGGAGGTCATGAGTGGGGAGATGAAGATCCTTGGGCCAAGGGTCCTCAGGAGGTGGAGAACCAAGGTGTTCCTCCTTCCAAAACTTAGAGGCCATGGGTGGGGAGATGAAGATCCTCAACTCCAGGGTCCTCAGAAGCTGGAGAACAAAGATGTTCCTCTTCCCAAAGCCCAGGAGGCCACGGGTGGGGAGATGAAGATTCTTGGGCCAAGGCTCCTCTGGGTTTGGAGAGCTGAGATGTTCCTCTTCCCAAAGCCCCATCCACCAAGGGTTGGGGAGATGAAGATCCTTGGGCCAAGGGTCCTCAGGAGCTGGAGAACCAAGGTGTTCCTCCTTCCAAAACTTAGAGGCCATGGGTGGGGAGATGAAGATCCTCAAATCCAGGGTCCTCAGGAGCAGGAGAACCAAGGTGTTCCTCTTCCCAAAGCCCAGGAGGCCACGGGTGGGGAGATGAAGATTCTTGGGCCAAGGGTCCTCAGGAGCTGGAGAACCAAGATGTTCCTCTTCCCAAAGCCCCATCCACCAAGGGTTGGGGAGATGAAGATCCTTGGGCCAAGGGTCCTGAGGAGGTGAAGAACCAAGATGTTCCTCTTCCCAAAGCCCAGGAGGCCACGGGTGGGGAGATGAAGATCCTTGGGCCAAGGCTCCTCTGGGTTTGGAGAGCTGAGATGTTCCTCTTCCCAAAGCCCCATCCACCAAGGGTTGGGAGATGAAGATGTTGGGTCAAGGGTCCTCAGGAGCTGGAGAACCAAGGTGTTCCTCCTTCCAAAACTTAGAGGCCATGGGTGGGGAGATGAAGATCCTCAAATCCAGGGTCCTCAGAAGCTGGAGAACCAAGATGTTCCTCTTCCCAAAGCCCAGGAGGCCATGGGTGGGGAGATGAAGATCCTTGGGCCAAGGCTCCTCTGGGTTTGGAGAGCTGAGATGTTCCTCTTCCCAAAGCCCCATCCACCAAGGGTTGGGGAGATGAAGATCCTTGGGTCAGGAGCCCTCAGGGGTTGGAGAACCAAGATGTTCCTCCTCTGTAATGCCCATCCACCAAGGGTTGGGAGATGAAGATCCTTAGGTCAAGGGTCCTCAGGAGCTGGAGAACCAAGGTGTTCCTCTTCCCAAAGCCCAGGAGGCCACGGGTGGGAGAACGTGGAGCTGGGGGGGTGGCTTCTTAGTGCCTTTTTATGAGTTGCAGATGACCAACGGGGATCTTCAGGCCATGGAAGCCCTGGTTTTGCCTTGACCTTGGATGGAGAACGATGGAAGAGAAGCTCTTGGGGGGACTTCTTGACTCTGGAGTTAACGCTGCCTCGTCACGAGCTGGGAGGAAGGAGGCATCAGCCAGGGCTTCCAACCTCCTCCACTTCCCTGGTGCCACCAGGAGGAGGTGGCCAGGGTGGTGCCACCAGGAGGAGGTGGCCAGGGTGGTGCCACCAGGAGGAGGTGGCCAGGGTGGTCCTGGTGGGGGTCGTGTCCCGTCCGGAGCCTTTGTTACCGGTCAATACAGATCTGCACCCACCAAGGGGGGGGGTCTTGTCCTTCATGAAGGCCTCGCTCAGCACCTTTGGGGTGCTCCCCTCAAGCTTCCTGGGCACCTCCAGAGCAGAACCATGGGGTGGTTGAGGTTGGAGAAGACCTCAGAGCTCAGCCAGTCCCCACCACGTTGAGTCAACCGTGGCCCCAGGCGCCACATCTACGAGGGGTTCGGGTTCCTCCAGGGCTGGGGACTCCACCCCCTCCCTGGGTCCTTCCAGAGCCTCCCAAACCCTTTCCATGAGGAAACTTCTCCTGATGTCCAACCTGACCCTGCCCTGGGGCACCTTGAGGTCATCTCCTCTCATCCCAACCTTTGTTCCTTGGGAGAAGAACCCAGCACCCACCTCACCACGACCTCCTCAGGTCTTCCCTCAGCCTCCTCCAGACCAAACCCCCCCCCTGAGGTCCCTCAGCCACTCCCACAACCCTTGTTCTCCAATAGCTTTTGAGAACTTCTACCAGCTCCACCACCAGGTGCCCCCAAACCCACCACCACCACCACCCCAGGTCCTCCCAACCACCCCAGGTCCTCCCAACCACCCCACGTGGCCACCAGGACCCACATCTCCCACCCAACACCTCAGGTGGCCCCAAACCCCTCCTTCTGTGGCCAGAACCCCCCTGAGATAAGAGGGAGAGCCTTGGGTCAACCTGGAGCACCCCAAGCCCAAAGATGACCACGCCGGGAGGTCGGGTGCGATCCAAGTGGTGCACGAGGCCCTTTATTGAGCGTTGAGGACAGGGAGGAGGAGAAGGTTGGGGGGGTCTTCAAGAAGAAGGATGGCGGTGGGGGAAGGAACTGTGCATCTATACAGGGGGTGGAGGTGGGCGTTGGGACAACCTCCTCCCCAGGGGTTGCTACATGGTCAGCTCCTGGAGGAGAGAGAGCAGAGCAGAACGTCAGGGGTGGGGGGGACACCCAGGGGCAACTGGGGGGACAGGAGGTGGGGGTGGTGGTGGGGGGGGAGAAGGAGGTGACGGAGGTGGGGAGAAGGAGGTGACGGAGGTGGGGAGAAGGAGGTGACGGAGGTGGGGAGAAGGAGGTGGGGGGGGGGAGAAGGAGGGTGGGGGGGGGGGAGAAGGAGGTGGGGGGGGGGGAGAAGGAGGTGGGGGGGGGAGAAGGAGGTGGGGGGGGGAGAAGGAGGTGGGGGGGGGGGAGAAGGAGGTGGGGGGGGGGAGAAGGAGGTGGGGGGGGGGAGAAGGAGGTGGGGGGGGGGAGAAGGAGGTGGGGGGGGGGAGAAGGAGGTGGGGGGGGGGGAGAAGGAGGTGGGGGGGGGAGAAGGAGGTGGGGGGGGGAGAAGGAGGTGGGGGGGGGAGAAGGAGGTGGGGGGGGGGAGAAGGAGGTGGGGGGGGGGGAGAAGGAGGTGGGGGGGAGAGAGGGGGGGGGAGAAGGAGGTGGGGGGGGGAGAAGGAGGTGGGGGGGGGAGAAGGAGGTGGGGGGGGGAGAAGGAGGTGGGGGGGGGGAGAAGGAGGTGGGGGGGGGGAGAAGGAGGTGGGGGGGGGGGAGAAGGAGGTGGGGGGGGGGGAGAGGAGGTGGGGGGGGGGGAGAAGGAGGTGGGGGGGGGGGGAGAAGGAGGTGGGGGGGGGGGGGAGAAGGAGGTGGGGGGG
>JAUMJJ010001008.1:0-22700 GCA_033556795.1 Tapera naevia | reverse complement strand
ATTTTCCCCAACATATGGATTTTTGAACCAGTTACTGGCTTTATTTCCCCAAAAGATTTTTTTTTCCTTCAAAACTGGATTCATTTTCACCAAAAATGTTTTTTTCCCCCAAAACTGGTTTCATTTTCCCCATAATCAGCTTCTTTCCTCCCAAACTGTGTTCATTTTCCCCAGAATCCGGGTTTTCCAATTACTGGGTTCATTTCCCGAAAATTATTTTTTTTCCCCCCATAATTGGGGTAATTTGCCCCAAAATCGGATTTTTTCCTCCCTAACTGGGTTCATTTTCCCCAAAGTCAGTTTTTTTCCACCAAAACTCAGTTCATTTCCCGAATTTTGTGGAAAATGAACCCAGTTTCAGAGGGAAAAACTGATTATGCAGAAAATGAACCCAGTTTTGGGGAAAACAATTATTTTGGAGAAAACGAACCCAGTAATTGGGTAAAAAAACCGAATTTTGGGGAAAATGAACAAAGTTTGGGGGGGAAAAAACAACTTCTAGGGAAATGAACCGAGTTTTGGTGGAAAAAACCCCGAATTTAGGGAAAATGGACCCAGTTTTGGGGGAAAAATCTGTTTTTGGGGAAAATGAACCAAGTGTGGAGTGGAAATAGAAGATTTTGAGGAAAATGAATACTGTTTTGAGGGGAAAACCTGATTTGTGTGAAAATAAACCCAGTTTTGGGGGGAAATAAGGATTTTGTGGAAAATGAACCTAGTTTCGGAGGAAAAATGCTGATTATGCGGAAAATGAACCCAGTTTTGGCAGAAAAACCCGTTTTTAAGGAAAATGAACCCAGCTTTGGGGAAAAAAAATATTTTGGGAAAATGAACCCAGTAATTGGGTTAAAAAATTCGAATTTTGGGGAAAATGAACAAAGTTTTGGGCGGAGGAAACCAACTTGTAGGGAAATGAACCGAGTTTGGGAGGAAAGAAGCTGATTATGGTGAAAATTAACCCAGTTTGGGGGGGAAAAAAACCTGATTTGTATGAAAATGCATCTAGTTTGGGGGGGGGGGGGGGGGCGAAGTGATTTTGGGGAAAATTAACCCAGTAATTTTGTAAAATTTTGTAAAAAACCCTAATTTGGGGGAAAATGAACACAGTTTGGGGGGAAAACCCAACTGGTAGGTAAATGGTCTCTGTTTTGGTGGAAAAAAATCGATTTTGGGGAAAATGAACAGTGCTTTGGGAAAAAATTATTTTGGGGAAATGAACCCAGTAATTGGGAAATAAACCCGGATTTGGGGGAAAATGAAATCAGTTTGGAGGGGAAAATCTCATTTGTGTGAAAATGCAGCCAGTTTTTTTTTTGGGGGGGGGGGGGACGGGGGGGACGGGGGAAAACGATTTCGGGAAAATGAACTCAGTTTTTGTGGAAAAAAAACGATTTGGGGGAAATGAATCCAGTAATGGGGAAAAAAATGATTTTGGGGAAAATAAACCCAGTGTGGAGTGGAAATAGAAGATTTTTGGAAAATGTAATCAGTTTGGAGGGGAAAACCTGATTTGTGTGAAAATGCACCCAGTTTTTGTGGGAAAAAAAGGATTTTGGGGAAAATGAACCCAATTTGGGAGGAAAAAAAACCCGATTTTGGGGAAAATGAATCCAGTCGGGGGGAGAAAAAACCCTCATTTTCCACAAAATATGTTTTATTCCAGCAAAACTGGGTTCATTTCCCTACAATTTCATTTTCCACAGAATCTGTTTCTTTCCACCTTAACTGTGTTCCTTTCCCTACAAAATGGGTTTTCTCCCCCCAAACTCTGTTCATTTTCCCCATAATCGGTTTTTTTCCCATTACTGGTTCATTTTCCCCATAACTCGGTTTATTATATTCAAAAACGGCTTTTTCCCCACAAACTGGCTTCATTTTCCCCATAATCAGTTTTTTTTCTCCCAAACTGGGTTAATCCCTCCCAAAATCTGAAATGACTGTTCGTCAGGGAGGCAAGAAGAAGACCGCCGGGATGTCTTTAGAACCGCGGGCAGAGGCAGCTTTCCGACCGGCTTCAGTTTAGAGAGCTAGCCGGTAAGAGAAGGCGCTGTCTCCGGACCAACGTAATGTTTGCAGCCGGAATGTGGTGTGAAAGCCGGGGAAACACTGTGAAGGCTGCTCAAGAAAGCAGGAGCAGATCCTCTCTTTGCCTGTATTTGTAAGCCTTCGAGAGAGGAATACCCTGCCGGTAAAAAGCTTTCTCTTCTGGCAGCTATTCATGGAAGGAAATTCCAGGATTCTTTAAAATCCAAGGGTTAGTTTCTGCACTCCCTTGGAGGAAAAACAAAACCGTGCAGTTCAGAGAATGTGTGTGAATTCGCTGCCGGCTGTTGTAACAAGTTTCAGCAGAAACAGTTTGCAGAAGCTGAAGGGAATGGACAGGAAAAAAGGCATCTCTCGTCCTTGAACACGAACAGATCATCTGATTATTTGTCTTTTAAATACATTGTTAGGAGATTAGATGTCATGCTAAAACATTTCCAAAATAGAAAATTCGGGGGTAGGTAGGAGGCAAGATTTTAGACTACTGTGGACGCGCTTTAATATGCTGCTAAAAATCGGAAAAGACTGTTCGTCAGGGAGGCAAGCAGCATACCGCCGGGATGTCCGTAGAACCGCGGCGAGAGGCAGCTTTCCGACCGGCTTCAGTTTAGAGAGCTAGCCGGTAAGAGAAGGCACTGTCTCCCGAACAACGTGATGTTTGCCGCTGAAGCCTACTGTGAAAGCCGGGGCTACACTGTGAAGGCTGCGCAAGAAAGCAAAAGCAGCTCGACTGATTGCCTGTATTTGTCAGCCTTCGAGAGAGGAATAGCCTGCCGCTAAAATGCTTTCTCTTCTAGCAGCGATTCATGGAAGAACATTCTGTGATTCTTTAAAATCAAGGGGTTAGTTTCTGCTCTCCTTTGGAGAAACACAAAACCGTGCCGTTCAGAGAATGTGCTGTGGATTCCCTGCCTGCTGTTTCAGTAGAAAGAGTTTGCAGAGGCTGATGAGACTACACTGGAAAACAGGGATCCCTCGTCCTTGAAGCACGAGCAGATCATCTGATAATTTTCCCTTTAATTACATTGTTAGAAGATGAAAAGTCATGCTAAAACAATTTTCATAAATAGCAAGTTTCTAAGAGAGAAAGATTTTAGACTCATGTGCATGCGCTGTGATGTGATGCTAGATATCTGAAATGACTGCTCCTCAGAGCGGCAAGGAGCAGACAGCCGAGATGTCTGTGAAACCGCGGCAGAGACAGCTTTCTGAGCGGTTTCAGTTTAGAGAGCCAGCCGCAAGAGAAGGCGCTGTCTCCGGACCAACGTAATGTTTGCAGCGGAATGTGGTGTGAAAGCCGGGGAAACACTGTGAAGGCTGCTCAAGAAAGCAGGAGCAGATCCTCTCTTTGCCTGTATTTGTTAGCCTTCGAGTGAGGAATACCCTGCCGGTAAAAAGCTTTCTCTTCTTGCAGCTATTCATGGAAGGAAATTCCAGGATTCTTTAAAATCAAGGGGTTAGTTTTTGAAATAAATGAACCCATTTTGGGGGGGGGGGGGGGGGGCGGTGGTGGTAAAAGGATTTTGAGAAAGTGAACACAGTAATTGGAATAAACCCTGATTATGGGGAAAATGAACCAGTGTGGAGTGGAAATAGAAGCTTTTGTGGAAAATGAACCGTTTTAGGAGGGGAAAACCTGATTTGTGTGAATATGCACCCAGTTTTGGGGAAAAATAGGATTTTGGGGAAAATGAACCCGGTTGGGAGGAAAAAATCTGATTTTGGGGAAATGAATCCAGTTTTGGGAGGGAAATAATGATTTTGGTGAAATTTTGGTGAAGTTTTGATTTTTTTTCCCAAAATCTTCTTTTTCCTCTGAAACACTGTGTTCATTTTCCCCAAAATCAGTTTTCTTTCCCATTACTGGGTTCATTTTCCCAAATAATTTTTTCCCCAAAACTGATTTCATTTCCCCAAAATAATTTTTCCCCAAAACTGGGTTCCTTTTTCCCATAATCGGGTTTTTTCCTCCCAACGGGGTTCATTTTCCCCAAAATTCGGGATTTTTACCCAATACTGGTTCATTTCCCAAAAATAATTTTTTTCCCAAAATTGGGTTCATTTTCTTTAAAACGGGTTTTTTTTTACCCAAAACTGGGTACATTTTCTGCATAAATAGCTTTTATCCTCCGAAACTATATTCATTTTCCACAAAATCCTTATTTCCCCAAAACTGGATGCCTTTTCTCCAAAATAAGGTGTTCCCCTCCAAACTGATTTCATTTCCCCAAATCTTCTATTTCCACTCCACACTGGGTTATTTCCCAAAATCAGGATTTTTTCTCCATTACTGGGTTCATTTTCCCCAAATCATTTTTTTCCCCAAAACTGGGTTCATTTTCCCAAAATAATTTTTTTCCCAAAACTGATTTCATTTTCCTCAAATAATTTTTCCCCAAAACTGGTTCATTTTTCCATAATCGGGTTTTTTCCTCCCAAACGGGTTCATTTTCCCCAAAATTCGGGTTTTTTACCCAATTACTGGGTTCATTTTCCAAAATAATTTTTTTCCCAAAATTGGGTTCATTTTCTTAAAAACGGGTTTTTTACCCAAAACTGGGTTCATTTTCTGCATTAATATTTTTTATCCTCCGAAACTATATTCATTTTCCACAAAATCCTTATTTCCCCCAAAACTGGATGCTTTTTCTCCAAAATCAGGTGTTCCCCTCCAAACAGTGTTCATTTTCTCCAAAATCTTCTATTTCCACTCACACTGGTTCATTTTACCAAAATCCTTTTTCTCCCAAAAACTGGTACATTTTCACACAAATCAGGTTTCCCTCCAAACTGATTTCATTTTCCCAAAATCTTCAATTTCCACTCCACACTGGTTCATTTTCCCAAAATCAGGATTTTTTCTCATTACTGGATCATTTTTTCCCCAAAACCATTTTTTCCCCCAAAACTGTGTTCATTTCCCAAAATATGTTTTTTTCCACCAAAACTGGGTTTATTCCTAAATATTGGGTTTTCCCACCAAATTGTGTTCATTTTCTCCAAAACCTGGTTGTTTTGGAGAAGCCCAATTACTGGCTTTATTTCCCAAAAAATTTTTTTTCCTCAAAACTGGGTTCATTTTAAATCAAAAACGGTTATCCCTCCAAACTGGGTTAATTTTCCCCATAATCAGCTTCTTTCTTCCTAAACTGGTTCATTTTCCCAAAATCCTTTTTTTCCACAAACACTGGGTGCATTTTCACACAAATCTAGTTTTCCCTCCGTTGTTCATTTCCCAAAACCAGGTTTTTTTCCCCTCCAGTGTTCATTTGCCCCAAAATCGGATTTTTTCCTCCCAAACTGGGTTGATTTTCCCCAAAGTCGGTTTTTTTACAGCAAAAGTCGGTCATTCTCTACAAGTCTTCCCCCCCCCAACTCTGCTGATTTTCCCCAAAATTCGGGTTTTTTCTACCCAATTACTGCGTTCATTTCCCAAAATATTTTTTCCCAAAAACTGGTTCATTTTCCTTAAAAACGTTTTTTTCCCCAAAACTGTGTTCATTTTCCGTATAATCAGATTTTTTCCTCCGAAACTAGGTTCATTTTCCGCAAAATCCTATTAACCCCCAAAACTGGGTACATTTTCACACAAATCAGGTTGTCCCGTCCAAACTGATTTCATTTTCCTCAAAACCTTCTATTTCCACTCCGCACTTGGTTCATTTCCCCAAAATCAGGATTTTTCCCATTACTGGGTTCATTTTCTCCAAAATCAGGGTTTTTTCTCACAAAGTGGGTTAATTTTTCCAAAATCATTTTTTTACCCCAAAACTGGTTCATTTTCCCCAAAATATGTTTTTTCCACCAAAATGGGTTAATTTTTCCAAAAATCATTTTTTTACCCCAAAACTGGGTTCATTTTCCCCAAAATATGTTTTTTCCACCAAAACTGGGTTTATTTCCCTACATATTAGGTTTTCCCCAACAAACTGTGTTCATTTTCCCCAAAATCCGGGTTTTTTACCCGATCACTGGGTTCATTTTCCCCAAAATCATTTTTTTCCCCAAAACTGGGTTCATTTTCCTTGAAAACAGGTTTTTCCGCAAAACTGGGTTCATTTTCCACATAATCAGCTTTTTCCTCCGAAAATAGGTTCATTTTACATAAAATCCTTATTTCCCCCCAAAACTCAGTTCATTTTCACAAAAATCAGGTTTTCCCCTCCTATCTGATTTCATTTTCCCCAAAATCTTCTATTTCCATTCCACACTGGGTTCATTTTCCCCAAAAATCATTTTTTTCCCCATTACTGGGTTCATTTTCCCCAAAATCACTTTTTCCCCCAAAACTGTGTCCATTTTCCCCAAAATATGTTTTTTTTCCACCAAAAATGGGTTCACTTCCCTACAAATTTGGTTTTCCCTACCAAACTGGTTCCATTTTCCCCCAAATTAGAGTTTTTTACCCAATTACTGCGTTCATTTCCCCCAAAATCATTTTTCCCCCCAAAAGGGGTTCATTTTCCGCATAATCAGATTTTTTCCTCCAAAACTAGGTTCATTTTCCACAAAATCCTTCCCCCCCCCCCCCAAAACTGGGTACATTTTCACACAAATCAGGTTGTCCCCTCCAAACTGATTTCATTTTCCTCAAAATATTCTATTTCCACTCCGCACTTGGTTCATTTTCCCCAAAATCAGGATTTTTCCCATTACTGCGTTCATTTTCCCCAAAATATATTTTTTCCACAAAACTGGGTTTATTTCCCTACAAATTGGGTTTTCCTCACCAGACTGGGTTCATTTTTCTCCAAAATCCGGGGTTTTTACACCAATTACTGGCTTTATTTCCACAAAATATTTTTTTCCCCCCAAACTGGGTTCATTTTCCCCATAATCAGCTTCTCTCCTCCCAAACTGGGTTCATTTCCCCAAAATCCTTTTTTTCTTCAAAACACTGGGTGCATTTTCACACAAATCAAGTTTTCCCCTCCAAACAGTGTTCATTTTCCCCAAAATCAGGTTTTTTCCCCATTACTGGGTTCATTTCCCCAAAATCGGGTTTTTTCCCCCAAAACTGGGTTCATTTTCCCCAAAATCGTTTTTTTCCCTCCTAAACTGGGTTGATTTTCCCAAAGTTGTTTTTTTCGAGCAAAACTCGGTTCATTTCCCTACAAGTTGGTTCCCCCCCCCCCCCAAACTCTGTTCATTTTCCAAAAAAATCGGGTTTTTTACCCGATTACTGGGTTCATTTTCCCCAAAATAATTTTTTTCCCCAAACTGGGTTCATTTTCCTTAAAAATGGATTTTTCCCCCAAAACTGGGTTCATTTTCCGTATAATCAGAAATTTTCCCTCCAAAACTAGGTTCATTTTCCAGAAAATCCCTATTAACCCCCAAAACTGGGTACATTTTCACACAAATCAGGTTGTCCCCTCCAAACTGATTTCATTTTCCTCAAAATCTTCTATTTCCACTCCGCACTTGGTTCATTTTCCCCAAAATCAGGATTTTTCCCCATTACTGGGTTCATTTTCCCCAAAATCATTTTTTTCCCCAAAACTGGGTTCATTTTCCCCAAATCCGGGGTTTTCCCCAAAACTGGGTTCATTTTCCCCAAAATCATTTTTTTTTTCTCCCCATTACTGGGTTCATTTTCCCAAAATAATTTTTTTCCCAAAACTGATTTCATTTTCCTCAAAATAATTTTTTCCCAAAACTGGGTTCATTTTTCCCATAATCGGGTTTTTTTCCTCCCAAACGGGGTTCATTTTCCCCAAAATTCGGGTTTTTTACCCAATTACTGGGTTCATTTTCCCAAAATAAATTTTTTTCCCCAAAATTGGGTTCATTTCCTTAAAAACGGGTTTTTTTACCCAAAACTGGGTTCATTTTCTGCATAAATAGTTTTTATCCTCCGAAACTATATTCATTTTCCACAAAATCCTTATTTCCCCCCAAAACTGGATGCTTTTTCTCCAAAATCAGGTGTTCCCCTCCAAACAGTGTTCATTTTCTCCAAAATCTTCTATTTCCACTCCACACTGGGTTCATTTTACCCAAAATCCTTTTTCTCCCCCAAAAACTGGGTACATTTTCACACAAATCAGGTTTTCCCCTCCAAACTGATTTCATTTTCCCCAAAATCTTCAATTTCCACTCCACACTGGGTTCATTTTCCCCAAAATCAGGATTTTTTTCTCCATTACTGGGATCATTTTTCCCCAAAACCATTTTTTCCCCCAAAACTGTGTTCATTTTCCCCAAAATATGTTTTTTTTTCCACCAAAACTGGGTTTATTTCCCTAAATATTGGGTTTTCCCCACCAAATTGTGTTCATTTTCTCCAAAACCTGGTTGTTTTGGAGAAGCCCCAATTACTGGCTTTATTTCCCAAAAAATTTTTTTTTCCCTCAAAACTGGGTTCATTTTAAATCAAAAACGGGTTATCCCCTCCAAACTGGGTTAATTTTCCCCATAATCAGCTTCTTTCTTCCTAAACTGGGTTCATTTTCCCCAAAATCCTTTTTTTCCACAAAACACTGGGTGCATTTTCACACAAATCTAGTTTTCCCCTCCAGTGTTCATTTTCCCCAAAACCAGGTTTTTTTCCCCTCCAGTGTTCATTTGCCCCAAAATCGGATTTTTTCCTCCCAAACTGGGTTGATTTTCCCCAAAGTCGGTTTTTTTACAGCAAAAGTCGGTTCATTTCTCTACAAGTCTTCCCCCCCCCAACTCTGCTGATTTTCCCCAAAATTCGGGTTTTTTTTTACCCAATTACTGCGTTCATTTTCCCCAAAATAATTTTTTCCCCAAAAACTGGGTTCATTTTCCTTAAAAACGTTTTTTTTCCCCAAAACTGTGTTCATTTTCCGTATAATCAGAATTTTTCCTCCGAAACTAGGTTCATTTCCGCAAAATCCCTATTAACCCCCAAAACTGGGTACATTTTCACACAAATCAGGTTGTCCCGTCCAAACTGATTTCATTTTCCTCAAAACCTTCTATTTCCACTCCGCACTTGGTTCATTTTCCCCAAAATCAGGATTTTTCCCCATTACTGGGTTCATTTTCTCCAAAATCAGGGTTTTTTTCTCACAAAGTGGGTTAATTTTTCCAAAAATCATTTTTTTACCCCAAAACTGGGTTCATTTTCCCCAAAATATGTTTTTTCCACAAAACTGGGTTTATTTCCCTACATATTAGGTTTTCCCCAACAAACTGTGTTCATTTTCCCCAAAATCCGGGTTTTTTACCCGATCACTGGGTTCATTTTCCCAAAATCATTTTTTTCCCCCAAAACTGGGTTCATTTTCCTTGAAAACAGGTTTTTTCCGCAAAACTGGGTTCATTTTCCACATAATCAGCTTTTTTCCTCCGAAAATAGGTTCATTTTACATAAAATCCTTATTTCCCCCCAAAACTCAGTTCATTTTCACAAAAATCAGGTTTTCCCCTCCTATCTGATTTCATTTTCCCCAAAATCTTCTATTTCCATTCCACACTGGGTTCATTTTACCCAAAATCCTTTTTCTCCCCCAAAAACTGGGTTCATTTTCCCCAAAATCATTTTTTCCCCCCAAAACTGTGTCCATTTTCCCCAAAATATGTTTTTTTCCACCAAAAATGGGTTCACTTCCCTACAAATTTGGTTTTCCCTACCAAACTGGTTCCATTTTCCCCCAAATTAGAGTTTTTTACCCAATTACTGCGTTCATTTCCCCCAAAATAATTTTTCCCCCCAAAAGGGGTTCATTTTCCGCATAATCAGATTTTTTCCTCCAAAACTAGGTTCATTTTCCACAAAATCCTTCCCCCCCCCCCCCCAAAACTGGGTACATTTTCACACAAATCAGGTTGTCCCCTCCAAACTGATTTCATTTTCCTCAAAATATTCTATTTCCACTCCGCACTTGGTTCATTTTCCCCAAAATCAGGATTTTTCCCCATTACTGGGTTCATTTTCCCCCAAAATATATTTTTTCCACAAAACTGGGTTTATTTCCCTACAAATTGGGTTTTCCCCACCAGACTGGGTTCATTTTTCTCCAAAATCCGGGGTTTTTACCCAATTACTGGCTTTATTTCCATAAAATATTTTTTCCCCCCCCAAACTGGGTTCATTTTCCCCATAATCAGCTTCTCTCCTCCCAAACTGGGTTCATTTTCCCCAAAATCATTTTTTTTCTTCAAAACACTGGGTTCATTTTCACACAAATCAAGTTTTCCCCTCCAAACAGTGTTCATTTTCCCCAAAATCAGGTTTTTTTTCCCCATTACTGGGTTCATTTCCCCAAAATCGGGTTTTTTTTTCCCCCAAAACTGGGTTCATTTTCCCCAAAATCGTTTTTTTCCCTCCTAAACTGGGTTGATTTTCCCCAAAGTTGGTTTTTTTCGAGCAAAACTCGGTTCATTTCCCTACAAGTTGGTTCCCCCCCCCCCCCAAACTCTGTTCATTTTCCAAAAAAAATCGGGTTTTTTACCCGATTACTATTTTCCCCAAAATAATTTTTTTCCCCCAAACTGGGTTCATTTCCTTAAAATGGATTTTTCCCTCAAAACTGGGTTCATTTTCCGCATAATCAGCAATTTTCCCTCCAAAACTAGGTTCATTTTCCAGAAAATCCCTATTAACCCCCAAAACTGGGTACATTTTAACACAAATCAGGTTGTCCCCTCCAAACTGATTTCATTTTCCTCAAAATCTTCTATTTCCACTCCGCACTTGGTTCATTTTCCCCAAAATCAGGATTTTTCCCCATTACTGCCTTCATTTTCCCCAAAATATATTTTTTCCACAAAACTGGGTTTATTTCCCTACAAATTGGGTTTTCCACACCAGACTGGGTTCATTTTTCTCCAAAATCCGGGGTTTTTACCCAATTACTGGCTTTATTTCCACAAAATATTTTTCCCCCCCCAAACTGGGTTCATTTCCCCCATAATCAGCTTCTCTCCTCCCAAACTGGGTTCATTTTCCCCAAAATAATTTTTTCCCCAAAAAAACTGGGTTCATTTTCCTCAAAATATGTTTTTTCCACCAATAATGGGTTTATTTCCCTACATATCGGGTTTTCCCCACCAAATTGTGTTTCATTTTCCCCAACATATGGATTTTTGAACCAGTTACTGGCTTTATTTCCCCAAAATCTTTTTTTTCCTTCAAAACTGGGTTCATTTTCACCAAAATGTTTTTTCCCCAAAACTGGTTTCATTTTCCCCATAATCAGCTTCTTTCCTCCCAAACTGTGTTCATTTTCCCCAGAATCCGGGTTTTCCAATTACTGGGTTCATTTCCCGAAAATTATTTTTTTTTCCCCCATAATTGGGGTAATTTGCCCCAAAATCGGATTTTTTCCTCCCTAACTGGGTTCATTTTCCCCAAAGTCAGTTTTTTTCCACCAAAACTCAGTTCATTTCCCGAATTTTGTGGAAAATGAACCCAGTTTCAGAGGGAAAAACTGATTATGCAGAAAATGAACCCAGTTTGGGGAAAACAATTATTTTGGAGAAAACGAACCCAGTAATTGGGTAAAAAAAACCGAATTTTGGGGAAAATGAACAAAGTTTGGGGGGGAAAAACCAACTTCTAGGGAAATGAACCGAGTTTTGGTGGAAAAAAACCCCGAATTTAGGGAAAATGGACCCAGTTTTGGGGGAAAAATCTGTTTTTGGGGAAAATGAACCAAGTGTGGAGTGGAAATAGAAGATTTTGGGGAAAATGAATACTGTTTTGAGGGGAAACCTGATTTGTGTGAAAATAAACCCAGTTTTGGGGGGAAATAAGGATTTTGTGGAAAATGAACCTAGTTTCGGAGGAAAAATGCTGATTATGCGGAAAATGAACCCAGTTTTGGCAGAAAAACCCGTTTTTAAGGAAAATGAACCCAGTTTTGGGGAAAAAAAATATTTTGGGAAAATGAACCCAGTAATTGGGTTAAAAAAATCGAATTTTGGGGAAAATGAACAAAGTTTTGGGCGGAGGAAACCAACTTGTAGGGAAATGAACCGAGTTTGGGAGGAAAGAAGCTGATTATGGTGAAAATTAACCCACTTTGGGGGGGAAAAAACCTGATTTGTATGAAAATGCATCCAGTTTGGGGGGGGGGGGGCGAAGTGATTTTGGGGAAAATTAACCCAGTAATTTTGTAAAATTTTGTAAAAAACCCTAATTTGGGGGAAAATGAACACAGTTTGGGGGGAAAACCCAACTTGTAGGTAAATGGTCTCTGTTTTGGTGGAAAAAAATCGATTTTGGGGAAAATGAAGAGTGCTTTGGGAAAAAATTATTTTGGGGAAATGAACCCAGTAATTGGGAAATAAACCCGGATTTGGGGGAAAATGAAATCAGTTTGGAGGGGAAATCTCATTTGTGTGAAAATGCAGCCAGTTTTTTTTGGTGGGGGGGGGGGGGGGGGGGGGGGGGGGGAGGGGGAAACGATTTCGGGAAAATGAACTCAGTTTTGGTGGAAAAGAACCGATTTTGGGGAAATGAATCCAGTAATGGGGAAAAAAAATGATTTTGGGGAAAATAAACCCAGTGTGGAGTGGAAATAGAAGATTTTTGGAAAATGTAATCAGTTTGGAGGGGAAAACCTGATTTGTGTGAAAATGCACCCAGTTTTTGTGGGAAAAAAAGGATTTTGGGGAAAATGAACCCAATTTGGGAGGAAAAAAACCCGATTTTGGGGAAAATGAATCCAGTCGGGGGGAGAAAAAAAACCCTCATTTTCCACAAAATATGTTTTATTCCAGCAAAACTGGGTTCATTTCCCTACAATTTCATTTTCCACAGAATCTGTTTCTTTCCACCTTAACTGTGTTCCTTTCCCTACAAAATGGGTTTTCCCCCCCCAAACTCTGTTCATTTTCCCCATAATCGGTTTTTTCCCCATTACTGGTTCATTTTCCCCATAACTGGGTTTATTATATTCAAAAACGGCTTTTTCCCCACAAACTGGCTTCATTTTCCCCATAATCAGTTTTTTTTCTCCCAAATTGGGTTAATTCCTCCAAAATCTGAAATGACTGTTCGTCAGGGAGGCAAGAAGAAGACCGCAGGGATGTCTTTAGAACCGCGGGCAGAGGCAGCTTTCCGACCGGCTTCAGTTTAGAGAGCTAGCCGGTAAGAGAAGGCGCTGTCTCCGGACCAACGTAATGTTTGCAGCCGGAATGTGGTGTGAAAGCCGGGGAAACACTGTGAAGGCTGCTCAAGAAAGCAGGAGCAGATCCTCACTTTGCCTGTATTTGTTAGCCTTCGAGTGAGGAATACCCTGCCGGTAAAAAGCTTTCTCTTTGGCAGCTATTCATGGAAGGAAATTCCAGGATTCTTTAAATTCAAAGGGTTAGTTTCTGCACTCCCTTGGAGGAAAAACAAAACCGTGCAGTTCAGAGAATGTGTGTGAATTCGCTGCCGGCTGTTGTAACAAGTTTCAGCAGAAACAGTTTGCAGAGGCTGAAGAGAATGGACAGGAAAAAAGGGATCTCTCGTCCTTGAACACGAACAGATCATCTGATTATTTGTTTTTTAAATACATTTTTAGGAGATTAGATGTCATGCTAAAACATTTCCAAAATAGAAAATTCGGGGGTGGGTAGGAGGCAAGAGTTTAGACTGCTGTGGGCGCGCTTTAATATGCTGCTAGAATCGGAAAAGACTGTTCGTCAGGGAGGCAAGCAGCAGACCGCCGGGATGTCTGTAGAACCGCGGCGAGAGGCAGCTTTCCGACCGGCTTCAGTTTAGAGAGCTAGCCGGTAAGAGAAGGCACTGTCTCTCGAACAACGTAATGTTTGCAGCTGAAGCCTACTGTGAAAGCCGGGGCTACACTGTGAAGGCTGCGCAAGAAAGCAAAAGCAGCTCGACTGTTTGCCTGTATTTGTCAGCCTTCGAGAGAGGAATAGCCTGCCGCTAAAATGCTTTCTCTTCTAGCAGCGATTCATGGAAGAACATTCTGTGATTCTTTAAAATCAAGGGGTTAGTTTCTGCTCTCCTTTGGAGAAACACAAAACCGTGCCGTTCAGAGAATGTGCTGTGGATTCCCTGCCTGCTGTTTCAGTAGAAAGAGTTTGCAGAGGCTGATGAGACTACACTGGAAAACAGGGATCCCTCGTCCTTGAAGCACGAGCAGATCATCTGATAATATTCCCTTTAATTACATTGTTAGAAGATGAAAAGTCATGCTAAAACAATTTTCATAAATAGCAAGTTTCTAAGAGAGAAAGATTTTAGACTCATCTGCATGCGCTGTGATGTGATGCTAGATATCTGAAATGACTGCTCCTCAGAGAGGCAAGGAGCAGACAGCCGAGATGTCTGTGAAACCGCGGCCAGAGACAGCTTTCTGAGCGGTTTCAGTTTAGAGAGCCAGCCGGCAAGAAAGGCGCTGTCTCCGGACCAACGTAATGTTTGCAGCCGGAATGTGGTGTGTAAGGCGGGGAAACACTGTGAAGGCTGCTCAAGAAAGCAGGGAGCAGATCCTCTCTTTGCCTGTATTTGTTAGCCTTCGAGTGAGGAATACCTGCCGGTAAAAAGCTTTCTCTTTGGCAGCTATTCATGGAAGGAAATTCCAGGATTCTTTAAAATCAAGGGGTTAGTTTTTGAAATAAATGAACCCATTTTTGAGGGGGGGGGGGGGGGGTGGTAAAAGGATTTTTGAGAAAGTGAACACAGTAATTGGGATAAACCCTGATTATGGGGAAAATGAAGCCAGTGTGGAGTGGAAATAGAAGCTTTTGTGGAAAATGAACCGTTTTAGGAGGGGAAAACCTGATTTGTGTGAATATGCACCCAGTTTTGGGGGAAAAATAGGATTTTGGGGAAAATGAACCCGGTTTGGGAGGAAAAAATCTGATTTTGGGGGAAATGAATCCAGTTTTGGGAGGGAAATAATGATTTGGTGAATTTTTCGTGAATTTTTGATTTTTTTTCCCCAAAATCTTCTATTTCCTCTGAAACACTGGGTTCATTTTCCCCAAAATCAGGTTTTTTTTCCCCATTACTGGGTTCATTTTCCCCAAAATAATTTTTTCCCCAAAACTGATTTCATTTTCCCCAAAATAATTTTTTCCCCAAAACTGGGTTCATTTTTCCCATAATCGGGTTTTTTTCCTCCCAAACGGGGTTCATTTTCCCCAAAATTCGGGTTTTTTACCCAATTACTGGGTTCATTTTCCCAAAAATAATTTTTTTTTCAAAATTGGGTTCATTTTCTTTAAAAACGGGTTTTTTTACCCAAAACTGGGTTCATTTTCTGCATAAATAGCTTTTATCCTCCGAAACTATATTCATTTTCCACAAAATCCTTATTTCCCCCCAAAACTGGATGCTTTTTCTCCAAAATCAGGTGTTCCCCTCCAAACTGATTTCATTTTCCGCAAAATCTTCTATTTCCACTCCACACTGGGTTCATTTTCCCCAAAATCAGGATTTTTTCTCCATTACTGGGTTCATTTTCCCCAAAATCATTTTTTTCCACAAAACTGGGTTCATTTTCCCCAAATCCGGGGTTTTCCCCAAAACTGGGTTCATTTTCCCCAAAATCATTTTTTTTTTCCCCATTACTGGGTTCATTTTCCCCAAAATAATTTTTTCCCAAAACTGATTTCATTTTCCTCAAAATAATTTTTTCCCCAAAACTGGGTTCATTTTTCCCATAATCGGGTTTTTTTCCTCCCAAACGGGGTTCATTTTCCCCAAAATTCGGGTTTTTTTTACCCAATTACTGGGTTCATTTTCCCAAAATAAATTTTTTTCCCCAAAATTGGGTTCATTTTCCTAAAAACGGGTTTTTTACCCAAAACTGGGTTCATTTTCTGCATAAATAGTTTTTATCCTCCGAAACTATATTCATTTTCCACAAAATCCTTATTTCCCCCCAAAACTGGATGCTTTTTCTCCAAAATCAGGTGTTCCCCTCCAAACAGTGTTCATTTTCTCCAAAATCTTCTATTTCCACTCCACACTGGGTTCATTTTACCCAAAATCCTTTTTCTCCCCCAAAAACTGGGTACATTTTCACACAAATCAGGTTTTCCCCTCCAAACTGATTTCATTTTCCCCAAAATCTTCAATTTCCACTCCACACTGGGTTCATTTTCCCCAAAATCAGGATTTTTTCTCCATTACTGGGATCATTTTCCCCAAAACCATTTTTTCCCCCAAAACTGTGTTCATTTTCCCCAAAATATGTTTTTTTTCCACCAAAACTGGGTTTATTTCCCTAAATATTGGGTTTTCCCCACCAAATTGTGTTCATTTTCTCCAAAACCTGGTTGTTTTGGAGAAGCCCCAATTACTGGCTTTATTTCCCAAAAAATTTTTTTTCCCTCAAAACTGGGTTCATTTTAAATCAAAAACGGGTTATCCCCTCCAAACTGGGTTAATTTTCCCATAATCAGCTTCTTTCTTCCTAAACTGGGTTCATTTTCCCCAAAATCCTTTTTTTCCACAAAACACTGGGTGCATTTTCACACAAATCTAGTTTTCCCCTCCAGTGTTCATTTTCCCCAAAACCAGGTTTTTTTCCCCTCCAGTGTTCATTTGCCCCAAAATCGGATTTTTTCCTCCCAAACTGGGTTGATTTTCCCCAAAGTCGGTTTTTTTACAGCAAAAGTCGGTTCATTTCTCTACAAGTCTTCCCCCCCCCCCCAACTCTGCTGATTTTCCCCAAAATTCGGGTTTTTTTTACCCAATTACTGCGTTCATTTTCCCCAAAATAATTTTTTCCCCAAAAACTGGGTTCATTTTCCTTAAAAACGTTTTTTCCCCCAAAACTGTGTTCATTTTCCGTATAATCAGATTTTTTCCTCCGAAACTAGGTTCATTTTCCGCAAAATCCCTATTAACCCCCAAAACTGGGTACATTTTCACACAAATCAGGTTGTCCCGTCCAAACTGATTTCATTTTCCTCAAAACCTTCTATTTCCACTCCGCACTTGGTTCATTTTCCCCAAAATCAGGATTTTTCCCCATTACTGGGTTCATTTTCTCCAAAATCAGGGTTTTTTCTCACAAAGTGGGTTAATTTTTCCAAAAATCATTTTTTTACCCCAAAACTGGGTTCATTTTCCCCAAAATATGTTTTTTCCACCAAAACTGGGTTTATTTCCCTACATATTAGGTTTTCCCCAACAAACTGTGTTCATTTTCCCCAAAATCCGGGTTTTTTACCCGATCACTGGGTTCATTTTCCCCAAAATCATTTTTTTCCCCAAAACTGGGTTCATTTTCCTTGAAAACAGTTTTTTCCCGCAAAACTGGGTTCATTTTCCACATAATCAGCTTTTTTCCTCCGAAAATAGGTTCATTTTACATAAAATCCTTATTTCCCCCCAAAACTCAGTTCATTTTCACAAAAATCAGGTTTTCCCCTCCTATCTGATTTCATTTTCCCCAAAATCTTCTATTTCCATTCCACACTGGGTTCATTTTACCCAAAATCCTTTTTCTCCCCCAAAAACTGGGTTCATTTTCCCCAAAATCATTTTTTCTCCCCAAAACTGTGTCCATTTTCCCCAAAATATGTTTTTTTCCACCAAAAATGGGTTCACTTCCCTACAAATTTGGTTTTCCCTACCAAACTGGTTCCATTTTCCCCCAAATTAGAGTTTTTTACCCAATTACTGCGTTCGTTTCCCCCAAAATAATTTTTCCCCCCAAAAGGGGTTCATTTTCCGCATAATCAGATTTTTTGCTCCAAAACTAGGTTCATTTTCCACAAAATCCTTCCCCCCCCCCCCCAAAACTGGGTACATTTTCACACAAATCAGGTTGTCCCCTCCAAACTGATTTCATTTTCCTCAAAATATTCTATTTCCACTCCGCACTTGGTTCATTTTCCCCAAAATCAGGATTTTTCCCCATTACTGCGTTCATTTCCCCCAAAATATATTTTTTCCACAAAACTGGGTTTATTTCCCTACAAATTGGGTTTTCCCCACCAGACTGGGTTCATTTTTCTCCAAAATCCGGGGTTTTTACCCAATTACTGGCTTTATTTCCACAAAATATTTTTTCCCCCCCAAACTGGGTTCATTTTCCCCATAATCAGCTTCTCTCCTCCCAAACTGGGTTCATTTTCCCCAAAATCCTTTTTTTCTTCAAAACACTGGGTGCATTTTCACACAAATCAAGTTTTCCCCTCCAAACAGTGTTCATTTTCCCCAAAATCAGGTTTTTTCCCCATTTCTGGGTTCATTTCCCAAAATCGGTTTTTTCCCCCAAAACTGGGTTCATTTTCCCCAAAATCGTTTTTTTTCCCTCCTAAACTGGGTTGATTTTCCCCAAAGTTGGTTTTTTTCGAGCAAAACTCGGTTCATTTCCCTACAAGTTGGTTCCCCCCCCCCCCCCAAAATCTGTTCATTTTCCAAAAAAATCGGTTTTTTTACCCGATTACTGGTTCATTTTCCCCAAAATAATTTTTTTCCCCCAAACTGGGTTCATTTTCCTTAAAAATGGATTTTTCCCCCAAAACTGGGTTCATTTTCCGCATAATCAGCAATTTTCCCTCCAAAACTAGGTTCATTTTCCAGAAAATCCCTATTAACCCCCAAAACTGGGTACATTTTAACACAAATCAGGTTGTCCCCTCCAAACTGATTTCATTTTCCTCAAAATCTTCTATTTCCACTCCGCACTTGGTTCATTTTCCCCAAAATCAGGATTTTTCCCCATTACTGCATTCATTTTCCCCAAAATATATTTTTTCCACAAAACTGGGTTTATTTCCCTACAAATTGGGTTTTCCCCACCAGACTGGGTTCATTTTTCTCCAAAATCCGGGGTTTTTACCCAATTACTGGCTTTATTTCCACAAAATATTTTTTCCCCCCCAAACTGGGTTCATTTCCCCCATAATCAGCTTCTCTCCTCCCAAACTGGGTTCATTTTCCCCAAAATAATTTTTTCCCCAAAAAAACTGGGTTCATTTTCCTCAAAATATGTTTTTTCCACCAATAATGGGTTTATTTCCCTACATATCGGGTTTTCCCCACCAAATTGTGTTCATTTTCCCCAACATATGGATTTTTGAACCAGTTACTGGCTTTATTTCCCCAAAATCTTTTTTTTTCCTTCAAAACTGGGTTCATTTTCACCAAAAATGTTTTTTCCCCAAAAACTGGTTTCATTTTCCCCATAATCAGCTTCTTTCCTCCCAAACTGTGTTCATTTTCCCCAGAATCCGGGTTTTCCAATTACTGGGTTCATTTCCCGAAAATTATTTTTTTTTCCCCCATAATTGGGGTAATTTGCCCCAAAATCGGATTTTTTCCTCCCTAACTGGGTTCATTTTCCCCAAAGTCAGTTTTTTTCCACCAAAACTCAGTTCATTTCCCGAATTTTGTGGAAAATGAACCCAGTTTCAGAGGGAAAAACTGATTATGCAGAAAATGAACCCAGTTTTGGGGAAAACAATTATTTTGGAGAAAACGAACCCAGTAATTGGGTAAAAAAAACCGAATTTTGGGGAAAATGAACAAAGTTTGGGGGGGAAAAACCAACTTCTAGGGAAATGAACCGAGTTTTGGTGGAAAAAAACCCGAATTTAGGGAAAATGGACCCAGTTTTGGGGGAAAAATCTGTTTTTGGGGAAAATGAACCAAGTGTGGAGTGGAAATAGAAGATTTTGGGGAAAATGAATACTGTTTTGAGGGGAAAACCTGATTTGTGTGAAAATAAACCCAGTTTTGGGGGGAAATAAGGATTTTGTGGAAAATGAACCTAGTTTCGGAGGAAAAATGCTGATTATGCGGAAAATGAACCCAGTTTTGGCAGAAAAACCCGTTTTTAAGGAAAATGAACCCAGTTTTGGGGAAAAAAAATATTTTGGGAAAATGAACCCAGTAATTGGGTTAAAAAAATCGAATTTTGGGGAAAATGAACAAAGTTTTGAGCGGAGGAAACCAACTTGTAGGGAAATGAACCGAGTTTGGGAGGAAAGAAGCTGATTATGGTGAAAATTAACCCACTTTGGGGGGGAAAAAACCTGATTTGTATGAAAATGCATCCAGTTTGGGGGGGGGGGGGGGGGGGGGGGGCGAAGTGATTTTGGGGAAAATTAACCCAGTAATTTTGTAAAATTTTGTAAAAAACCCTAATTTGGGGGAAAATGAACACAGTTTGGGGGGAAAACCCAACTTGTAGGTAAATGGTCTCTGTTTTGGTGGAAAAAAATCGATTTTGGGGAAAATGAAGAGTGCTTTGGGAAAAAATTATTTTGGGGAAATGAACCCGGTAATTGGGAAATAAACCCGGATTTGGGGGAAAATGAAATCAGTTTGGAGGGGAAAATCTCATTTGTGTGAAAATGCAGCCAGTTTTTTTTTGGGGGGGGGGGGGAGGGGGGGAAACGATTTCGGGAAAATGAACTCAGTTTTGGTGGAAAAAAACCGATTTTGGGGAAATGAATCCAGTAATGGGGAAAAAAATGATTTTGGGGAAAATAAACCCAGTGTGGAGTGGAAATAGAAGATTTTTGGAAAATGTAATCAGTTTGGAGGGGAAAACCTGATTTGTGTGAAAATGCACCCAGTTTTTGTGGGAAAAAAAGGATTTTGGGGAAAATGAACCCAATTTGGGAGGAAAAAAACCCGATTTTGGGGAAAATGAATCCAGTCGGGGGGAGAAAAAAACCCTCATTTTCCACAAAATATGTTTTATTCCAGCAAAACTGGGTTCATTTCCCTACAATTTCATTTTCCACAGAATCTGTTTCTTTCCACCTTAACTGTGTTCCTTTCCCTACAAAATGGGTTTTCCCCCCCAAACTCTGTTCATTTTCCCCATAATCGTTTTTTTCCCAATTACTGGTTCATTTTCCCCATAACTGGGTTTATTATATTCAAAAACGGCTTTTTCCCCACAAACTGGCTTCATTTTCCCCATAATCAGTTTTTTTTCTCCCAAACAGGATTAATTCCTCCCAAAATCTGAAATGACTGTTCGTCAGGGAGGCAAGAAGAAGACCGCCGGGATGTCTTTAGAACCGCGGGCAGAGGCAGCTTTCCGGCCGGCTTCAGTTTAGAGAGCTAGCCGGTAAGAGAAGGCGCTGTCTCCGGACCAACGTAATGTTTGCAGCCGGAATGTGGTGTGAAAGCCGGGGAAAACACTGTGAAGGCTGCTCAAGAAAGCAGGAGCAGATCCTCACTTTGCCTGTATTTGTAAGCCTTCGAGAGAGGAATAGCCTGCCGCTAAAATGCTTTCTCTTCTAGCAGCGATTCATGGAAGAACATTCTGTGATTCTTTAAAATCAAGGGGTTAGTTTCTGCTCTCCTTTGGAGAAACACAAAACCGTGCCGTTCAGAGAATGTGCTGTGGATTCCCTGCCTGCTGTTTCAGTAGAAAGAGTTTGCAGAGGCTGATGAGACTACACTGGAAAACAGGGATCCCTCGTCCTTGAAGCACGAGCAGATCATCTGATAATTTTCCCTTTAATTACATTGTTAGAAGATGAAAAGTCATGCTAAAACAATTTCATAAATAGCAAGTTTCTAAGAGAGAAAGATTTTAGACTCATGTGCATGCGCTGTGATGTGATGCTAGATATCTGAAATGACTGCACCTCAGAGCGGCAAGGAGCAGACAGCCGAGATGTCTGTGAAACCGCGGCCAGAGACAGCTTTCTGAGCGGTTTCAGTTTAGAGAGCCAGCCGGCAAGAAAGGCGCTGTCTCCGGACCAACGTAATGTTTGCAGCCGGAATGTGGTGTGAAAGCCGGGGAAACACTGTGAAGGCTGCTCAAGAAAGCAGGAGCAGATCCTCACTTTGCCTGTATTTGTAAGCCTTCGAGAGAGGAATACCCTGCCGGTAAAAAGCTTTCTCTTTGGCAGCTATTCAGGGAAGGAAATTCCAGGATTCTTTAAATTCAAAGGGTTAGTTTCTGCACTCCCTTGGAGGAAAAACAAAACCGTGCAGTTCAGAGAATGTGTGTGAATTCGCTGCCGGCTGTTGTAACAAGTTTCAGCAGAAACAGTTTGCAGAGGCTGAAGGGAATGGACAGGAAAAAAGGGATCTCTCGTCCTTGAACACGAACAGATCATCTGATTTTTTGTTTTTTTAAATACATTGTTAGGAGATTAGATGTCATGCTAAAACATTTCCAAAATAGAAAATTCGGGGGTGGGTAGGAGGCAAGATTTTAGACTGCTGTGGACGCGCTTTAATATGCTGCTAGAAATCGGAAAAGACTGTTCGTCAGGGAGGCAAGCAGCAGACCGCCGGGATGTCTGTAGAACCGCGGCGAGAGGCAGCTTTCCGACCGGCTTCAGTTTAGAGAGCTAGCCGGTAAGAGAAGGCACTGTCTCCCGAACAACGTAATGTTTGCAGCTGAAGCCTACTGTGAAAGCCGGGGCTACACTGTGAAGGCTGCGCAAGAAAGCAAAAGCAGCTCGACAGTTTGCCTGTATTTGTCAGCCTTCGAGAGAGGAATAGCCTGCCGCTAAAATGCTTTCTCTTCTAGCAGCGATTCATGGAAGAACATTCTGTGATTCTTTAAAATCAAGGGGTTAGTTTCTGCTCTCCTTTGGAGAAACACAAAACCGTGCCGTTCAGAGAATGTGCTGTGGATTCCCTGCCTGCTGTTTCAGTAGAAAGAGTTTGCAGAGGCTGATGAGACTACACTGGAAAACAGGGATCCCTCGTCCTTGAAGCACGAGCAGATCATCTGATAATATTCCCTTTAATTACAGTGTTAGAAGATGAAAAGTCATGCTAAAACAAT
>JAUMJJ010001007.1:0-15962 GCA_033556795.1 Tapera naevia | reverse complement strand
CTGGTCCCGCGCGCGGCCGTAACCGCGGGGGGGGGCGACGATGGCGGCAGCGGCCGAGGGAGGGGGCAGGGGGGCAGGAGGAGGGGGGGTCGCGGGGAGAGCCCCCCCGGGAGCCCCCCCGGGAGCCCCCGCGGACCCTGCAGGGGCTGCTCGAGATGGCGGTGGTGGCCGGGGAGCCCCGCACGGAACCCCGAGAGCCCCTGGGAGAGGAGGTGAAGGGGGGAGGGGGTGGGGGGGCATCGGGGGACGAGGGGGGGTCCGGGGTGGGGGTGGGGCGACGACGTGGAGAGGGAACGAGGGGGCAGTGAGGGACCTGGAGGGGTTGGAGTGTGGGGGTCTATTTGGGGGGAGCCTTGGGGGGGACACGAGGGGGTCTCGGGGGATTCGGGGCGGGGGGGGGCAACTTTGGGGGGGTAAACGGGGGGGATCTGGGAGGATAGGAGGGAACGGGGGGGCGGGGCTTGAGGGGGCGGGGGAGGCATCTGGGGGACCCCCAGTTTTCTTGGGGGGGGGGGGGTGGCTCTGGGTTTCCAGGGGGATCCTTGAATTTGGGGAGGTGGGGCTGGGGGTGCTGGGGGGTCCCTGTATCCCAGGGGGGCTGTGGGTTCCTGGGGGGGTCCCAATATCACAAGGGGTTCCTGTGTTTGGGGGGGGGGTCTCTGGGTGTTGGGGGGCTCCCCATATCTCGTGGGGGGGTTTCGGGGCTCACCGTATCCCAGAGGGTTCCCCATAACCCGGGGGGGTCCCCAACCCCGTGTCCCTGTGCAGCGGCAGCAGTGGCTCCGGGAGGCACTGTCGGCGGCGCTGGGGAGTCCGGGAGGGTCTGGGGGGACCCTGGAGCGGTGCCTGCGGGAACTGGGGGACCCCAACCCCCCCGAGGAGACCCTGGAGCTGCTGACGGATCTGTGCGAGAGCCTGGACCACGCGACGGGTGAGGGGGAGTCTGGAGGGGGTGCGGGGTGGGCGTTGGGGTGCTGAGGTGCCCCTGACCCCCCCTTTTTGCCCCCCAGAGTTCTGTGTTGGAGAGAGGGGGGGACACTGCACGCTGGGGGTTTTAGGGGGTACAGAGGGGGTGTTGGTGTGCGGGGGAGGAGCTAGGGGGTTACAGGCAGTTTCGGGGTACAGGGGATGGTTGGGGCTCTTTGTAGGGGTCGGGGGGGCTTGGGGGTCTGGGGGTGCTCTGATCTCACCTTTCCCCCTCAGAGTTCTGTACCGGGGCGGGGGGGGTTGTTGGGGGGTACAGAGGGGCTTGGGGGCTCTCTCTGAGGGTACAGAGGCGTTCTTGGGGTCTGGGGGTGCCCTGACAGCCCCTTTCGTCCCCCCTCAGAGTTCTGTGCCCGGGGGGGGCTGCGCCCAGCCCTGTCCCTCCTGTCCCACCCGCGGGGGGGGCTCCGTGCGGGGGCCGCCCGCCTGCTCGGGGCCTGCGCCCAGAACCTGCCGGGGGCCCAGGGGGGGGCCCTGGCTCTGGGGCTCTGCCGGCCCTGCTGGGGGCGCTGGGGGGGGACCCCGACCCCCGCGTCCCCCCCGCCGCGCTCTTCGCCATCTCCTGTGAGTAGGAGGCGGGGACTGAGGGGGTCTGGGGGGGGATTGGGGGGAGGTAGGCAGGGATTTGGAGGGGCAAATGGGGGTTTGGGGGTGTTGGGGAGGAACTTGGGGGGAAGGAGAGGATGGGGGTGGGAAGGGAATTGGGGGGGGTGACAAGATTGGGGAGGGATGGGGGGAAACTGGGGGGCAGGGAGGGAAAGTGGGGAACACAGGTGGGATGGGGGGGCTGGGGTGGGGTTTGGGGGGGTCAGAAATTGGGGGACACAGGGGGAATGGGGGAGACAGGGAGCTTGGGGGGCATAGGGGAAACTCAGATGGGGGTGTGCACAAATTGGGGGGCACTGAGGGGTTGTAGAGGTTGGGAAGTGGCCCTGGACCCTCCCCAGACCCCCCTCTTTGCCCCCCCCAGGCCTGGTGCGGGCGCAGCCGCAGGGGTTGGAGCAGCTGGAGGCACTGGGGGGGCTGGAGGCGCTGGGGGGGGCCCTGCAGAGCCCCCCGCTCCGGGCCCGCGCAGCCTTCCTGGTGCAGAGTTTGCTGCAGGAGCACCCACGGCTGCGGGGTGAGACCCCCAAACCCCAAAACACCCCCCCCGAACCACCCCCCATCCCCAAACAACCCCCCGAACCCCAAAACAACCCCCAGAACCCCCAAACAACCCCCTGAACCCCAAAACAACCCCCTGAACCCCCAAACAACCCCCTGAACCCCAAAACACCCCCTTGAACCCCCAAATCCACCTCTGACTTCCCCAAACATCCCTGAAAACACCCTGAACCCCAAAACCCACCATAAGCCCCCCTCAAACACCCCCCTGAACCTCAAACCACCTCCTGACCACCCCCACCCAACCAAAACCAGCCACCCTGATATTCCCCACAAACATTCCCTGGGATCCTCTAAACCCCACACACCGCCTACACCCCAAAACACTTCCTGATTCCACAAAACAGCCTCCCACAAGTCCCCTGACCCCCAAAACACTGCCCTGAACCCAAAACCATCTCCTGATTCCCACCCCGGAAGCAGCCACCTTGATCCCCCCCCGGGATCCTCTGAACCCCCAACCCCCCCCTGCACCCCAGAACCCCCGCAGCCCCCCCAAATGCCCCCCATGACCCCCCGTTGTCCCCCCAGAGCCGCTGGTGTCACAGGGCTGGGTGTCCCGGCTGGCGGAGCTGCTGCGCACGGAACACGGCCCGGCCCACGAGCACGCGATGGGGGCCCTCTGGGGGTACAGGGGGGCTCGGGGGGGGGCATGGGGGGTTTGGGGAGGCACAGGGCATGGGGGGAATTGGGGGGGCCCTGTGGGGGTGGGGGCTCTGGGGAGGGCGGTGGGGTGGGAAATGAGAGGTCATGGGGGGCTGGGGGGGATTGGGGGGCACGACCTGGGGGCTCTGTGTTTGGGGGGCAATTGGGGGCTTGGGGGGTACAGAGAGGGGGGCTTGGGGGGTTGGGGGGTACAGGGGACTGAGGGGGTGCAGACACACCTGGGTCCCTGTGGGTGGGAGGTAATGGGGGTCCTGGGAGGGGCATAGGGGAGGTGGGGGCTTCTGGGGGCGGGGGGTGACAACACAGATTCCCCTCCCAAATATAGAGAGGGGAGCCGTGGTGGCACCCCAATCCCTGGGTGTCAGTAGAATAAAGGGGTGCTGGGATTTGGGGGGTTTCTGGCTGGGGAGATGGAAGCACTTACACCCTCCCCCCGCTCCCTATTTCCCCCCCTGACCCCCCCAGGCTGGCGCAGACCCCGCGGGGGCTGGAGGAGTGCAGGGCCCCCCCCTTGGGGCTGGAGGAGCTGCTGCGGGGGAGGCTGGAGCTGCTGGGGGGGCGCGAGCAGGAGTGCAGGGTACGGGGGGCATGGGGGGGGCGGCAGGAGTGGGAGGGGGGCAGGGTATGGGGGGGTACAGGGGAGTGGGGGGAGGGCACAGGGTGGAAGTGGGGAGGGGATGAGGGGATTGGGGAAGGGGAATTGGGAGGGTGAGGGGGCAAGAAGGGAACTGGGGGGGGGGGGGCAATTGTGGGAGGTGGGGGGCGAGTTGTGGGGAGGGAGCAGGGTATGGGGGGGCTCATCTCCCCCCCCCCCCCCCTTTTCCCGCAGGAGGAGCTGGAGTTCTGCGAGCGGCTGCTGCAGCTTTGCTTCCCTGGGAGCCCCCAAAACGGGACCCCCGCCCAGGGCACCCCCACCGACCGGTGACCCCAGGACCCCCCCCCCCCATTCTATTGCCCCTCCCCTTTTGGGGGGGGTCAATAAAGGCTTCGCTCCTCAAGGGGAACGCGTTCCCACCCCCGCTTCCCATTGGCCCGGCGGTGCTGGGGAGGCGGGATCTCGGTCTCGCCCTCGCTTCCCATTGGCCCGGCGGTGCTGGGGAGGCGGGATCTCGGTCCCGCCTTCGCTCCCCATTGGCCCGGCGGTGCTGGGGAGGCGGGATCTCGGTCCCGCCCTCGCTCCCCATTGGCCACCTGCGCCGTTGCTGCGGAGACCGCGTCCCCGGCAGCGGCGCGGGAGGGGCGGGACCTCGCATCCCCCTCGCTCCCCATTGGCCGCGCGTTCCCGCCCTCGCTCCCCATTGGTCCCGCTGTGCCGGGGGGGCGGGGACTCGCTCCCTATTGGCCCCGCGGTGCCGGTGCCGGTCCCGGTCCCGGTCCTGCTCCCGCCATGGCGGCCGGTCTGGAGGAGGCGCTGGGCACCGTGTGCTGGTGGGGGCTGAGCCCCGCCATCGACCTCGGGCTGTTCCGTGAGAGACCTCCCCCACCCCCCAGCACCCCTGCCCGGTGTTCCCCTCCCTCTCTCCCGGTTCCCCCTTCTCCGGTTGCCCTCCCGGTGACCCCCCCCACCTCGTTCCCTCCTCCCTCCCCATCTCCCCCTCTCCCAGTGACACCCCCTCCCTCCGTTCTCCGCCCCCGCTTCCTTGCCCGGTGACACCCCCCTCCCCCCAACGCCATTTCCCTCCCCCAGTTCCCGTTCCCCCCCTGACGCCCCCGGTTCCCCCCCACCCAGTCCCCCCGGATCCGGGCCCGGTGGTGGTGCTGCTCGTGGGGGCGGCCGAGGGGCGACACCTCCTGCTCACGGCGTCGCGAGCGCGTGGGGGGGCCCGTGACATCACCGTGAGGACCCGGGGGGGGGAACAGGGGGGTGAGGGGGGGGGCGACATCATCGTGAGGAACCGGGGGGGGGGGGGAAACAGGGGTGTCAACGGGTTGAGGGGGGGGCGACGTCACCCGATGGAACGGGGATGGGGGAGGGGGTTAACGGGGGAGGGGGTTTCCCATTGTAATGGGGGGTCCCAGTACAGTGAGAGGGGGGGTGGGTCGTGGTGGGGGGGGTTGTCACGGTGTTTTGGGGAGGGGGGGGCGGCAGTGTGACCAGGGGTGGTTCTGGTGTAACGGGGGACCTCCCGATTCCCGGTGGCTCAGGGTGGCAGGGGGGCAATTCCCGAGGGTCCCGGTTACTCGGGGTTCATGGGGTGGGGGGGGGTCCTGGTGAAACAGGGTTTTATGGGGAAGGGTTCCGGTGTAACAGGGAGGGGTCATTGGGGGGTCCCCGGTGCCGCAGGTGCTGGTGGCCGAGCAGCGCCCCGAGCCCGTGGCCCGGCAGCTCCTGCTGCTGCTCCTGGCGAGTGAGAGCCCTCCCGGGGCCACCCTGCCAGGTACTGCCCCCCCCGGGACCCCCTTCTGGGACCCCAGGTCCCCCCGGCACCCTCAGTCCCTCTCCCCTCGGAATCCTCCCGGAACCCCCGGAATCCTGGGACCCCTCATTTCCCCCCAGCCCAGTCCCCCCAGTTCCCACCCCATTCCTGCCCACCAGCCCAGTTTCCCCAGTTCTCCCGATTCCTGCCCCTGCCAGCCCCATCCCCCCCAATTCCTGCTCCCTCAGTCCAGTTCCCCCAGTTCCCCTCATCTCGCCCCAGCGCAGCCCCGCCAGTTCCCCCACTCCTACCCCCTCCCGCCCAGTTTCACCAGTTCCCCCCAGCTCAGTCCCCCCATTCTTGCCCCCCCAGTTCCCCCCCATTCCTCCCCCCAGCCCACTCTCCCCCATTCCTGCCCCCCCCACCCCAGACCCCCAAATTCCTGCCCCACCACGCCAGTCCCCCCGAGTTCCCCCCATTCCTGCCCCCCAGCCCAGTCCCCCTGTTCCTTCCCCCCTCAGCCCAGTTTCTCCAGTTCCCCCATCTCCCCCAGCCCAGTCCCCCAAATTCCTGCCCCCCACCTCAGTCCCCCCCAGTTCCCCCCAGCCCAGCCCCCCCATTCCTGCCCCCCCCCAGCCCAGTCCCCCCAGTCCCCCCATTCCTGCCCCCCAGCCCGTGCGGCGGCGCTGCTGGAGCTGCTCTTCTCAGGGGGTCTCCGCGCCCCCTCGGCCGCGCTGCTGAGCAGAGCCGCCGCCCGCCTGCGCCGCTGGGTGTGCGGGGGGGGCCCGGGGGGCCCCGCGGACCTGAGCACCATGAAGGTGGGGGGGTGCCCGTTATTAGGGTCCCAGGGACACCGAGGATTCCGAGGATGGGGTTGTTGGGGGGGGTCTGGGCGGGGGAGGGTCCCCGTTGTGCCCAATCCTGAAAAAGAGAGGCTTGGGGGTCCCAGATGTGTGCGGTCCTGGGGGTCTGAGGGATGCCGGGGGTCCCGGTTCCCCTCGGTACTGGGGGTGGGGGAGTATCGCCTGTGTCGTGGGGATGGAAGGGAGGGTCCCGGTTCTGCTGGTACCGGGGGTCCCGGGGCTGGGGGGGGGGGAGGATTCCAGTTCCCCCCTTTACCGCTTCGCGCCCCCCTCCCCGGCTCCACTGCTGGTGGGGGGGGGGGGTCCCGGTTGTGCCTGATCCCGGAGATGAGGGGTTTCGGGGATTCCCGGGGATGGGAGGAGGTTTAGGGGTTCCAGTGCTGGTACCGGGGGATCCCGGAGTTGGGGGGGGGGGGGGGGGGGATTCCAGTTCCCCCCTTTACCGCTTCGCCCCCCCTTCCCCGGCTCCAGTGCCGGGACCGGGACGCGCTGGAGGCCGAGCTGCGGCGCTGGGAACGGGCGGGACAGGGGGTCCCGGAGCCCCCCAGGGTCCCGGTCCCCGGTTGGGAGCGGCGGCTGCGGCAGCGCCTGGGGCCGCGCTTCGAGGCGAGGGGGGCCCTGGCGGATTGGGACCTGCGGATGGGGCTGCACCCCCGGGGGGTACGGGGGGGGGGGGGGTAAAAGGGGGGGGCTGCATCCCCGGGGGTATGAGGGGGGGAGAAAGGGGGGGGGCTGCACCCCCGGGGGTACGGGGCAAAGGGGGGGGGGGGCTGCAACCCCGGGGGGTATAGGGGGGCAAAAGTGGGGGGGCTGCTCCCCGAGGGGTACAGGAGGGCCAATGGGGGGGCTGGCTGCACCCCTGGGGGCCAAAGGGGGGGACACAGGGGTGCCTGGGCAAAGCGGGGAGAGGGGCAAATAGGGTAGCAAAGAGTGGGAAACAAGAGTATGGGTGGGGCAAAAGGGGGGGCAAAGGGGGATTATGGGGGACATAAGGGGATATGGGGGGGGCAAATGGGGAGGGGCATTCTGGGGGTCCAGGTGCAACACCAGGAATTTGGTGGGTGCGGGGGCTTTGGAGGTGGGAGGGGGACACCGGTGTTTCGGGGGGCAGTGAGGAATATGGGGGTTCCATGGGGGGGTCGGTGAGTCCATGTCCCCTCCCTTGCCCCCCCCAGGCCACCTCGGTGTCCCCCGAGGAGTTTGGGCTGTGGCGCGAGAGCGGTGTCGCCTTCGTCCCGCGGGGAGGGGCCGAGGTCCCCAACCCCACCCTGCAGAGCAGGAGGGACCCCCGGGACGTGAGTTGGAGGGGGGAGGGGCACCACTGACACCCCCTTGGGGACCCCTGGGCCGTGGGGCACTGATACCCCCAGGGACAGCCCCCAACAAGGGGGCCGTGAGTAGGGCTGGGAGGGTCCCAGGGGTTTTGGGGGTTCCTGGGGGCTCCCGAGGAGGTCTGGGGGGGTATCCCGGGGAGGTTGGGGGTTCCCAGGGGGCCTGGGGAGGTCCCAGGGGAGCTGGGAGGACCCAGGGGGGTTCTTGGGGAGGGATTGGGAATTCCCTGGGGGGGGGGTGGGCTGGGGGACTCTGGGGGGTTCCCGGGGGGTTTGGGGGTCTCTGACCCCCCTGTGCCCCCCTCTCCCAGGTCGGACAGCCGGACCTTGAGTTGGGGTTCTGGGGGGACACTGTGACCGGACCCTTCCTTGCCTTTGGCTTCAGCCCCGCGGTGCCGGGGAACCCCGCAAAGGTCAGGGGGTGCAAGAGGTGGGGGGGCTTGGGAGGGGCTCGGGGGGGGGGCTCATGGTGCTCCCCTCCCCCAGACAGCCACTGAGATCTCCCTGGAAAATGTCACTGCAATGCTGTGTGACCTGATGGGGGGGGACCGGGACCCCCCCAGGGACCAGGACCCCCCCGGGTCCCCCCCTGAGGACCCTCCCGAGGAGTCCCCCATGGACCAGGACCCCCCCAGCCCCCTGGGTGAGCCCCCCCACTCCGGTGTGTCTGTTTGCCCTCCCCCACTTGCCCCCCCCATCCCACTTACTCCCCTGTTGACCCCTCGCAACCTGTGTTGTTCCCCCCCCGTGTTCCCCTCCTGGAACCCCCAGACCCCCCGTTTGCTCTGTGCACCCCCAATGCTGCCCCCCCCCTCCCCCCCCAGTCTTCTGCCCCTTCTGGCCCCCCTGTGTGCCCCCCCTTTGCTCCCCCAAACCTTGAACCTGTGCACCCCTACTCCATGAGCTCCCCCCACAACATGTGACACCCACACACACAGTGCCCCCTCCCCCAATTCCAGGCCCCCTGGCTCTGCTCCCGATCCGGATCCGGTTTTTGCCCCTGGGCAGCGCCCGCCGCCCCCCCCCCAAAAGCCGCCTGGGGGGGCCCTGCCGGCTGCTGGTGCTGGGCTGGAGGTGGGGGGGCAAAGGAGGGGGGAATTTGGGGGTCTGGGGGGGCACAGGGGGCTCTGCCGACTGCTGGTGCTGGTGGGGGGGGGGGCCAAAGGGGGGGCAGGGGAGTCGGAAGGGGGGGAAAAGAGGGGACACCTGGGTGTCCTGGTGGCACATGGGGGGACTCCAGTGGGGGACACACACAGAAATGGGGGGGGCTGGGGGGGTGTCTCTGGGTTCCCAGGGGAGGTGGGGGCTGCAGGGGGAAGGAGGGTCTCCTGTCTCTCAGCCCCCCCACCCCCACCTTTCCCCCACCCCCCAGGTCACTCCCAGACCTGACCCCCGCCCTGGGGGGGCTCGCGGCCCCCGGGGCCACCCTGCTGGTGGAGCTGCCCACGTAAGTGACCCCCCCACCCCCCCGGACCCCCCTAAAACTCCCCTCACACCCCTATAACCCCCCCATGCCCTCCAAATCCCCCTGACCCCCCAGCTTCCCCCTGGAGCTCCCCAGACCCCCATGAGACCCCCATATCCCCCACACCCAAATACCCCTGGACACCCCCGAGGTCCCCCTGGACACCCCCGAGACCCCCCCACCCCCCAGACCTCCTGGTGCCCCCCACCCCCCACCATGACACTCCTGACCCCCCATCTTCCCCCTCTCCAGGGCCTTCTCAGACCCCAAGACCCCTCTCGACCCCCATGTTTTTGCCCCCTGCCTCCAGTTTGTGCCCTTTGACCCCCCCTGACCTTTGACCCCCCTCCCCAGGTTTGTGCCCACCCTACGCCCCCCCCAGCTCGAGGCTTTCCGGGCCCAGGTGGAGACCCAGGCCCGGGCGAGCGGCTTCGAGCCCTGGGGGGGGCCCGGGGAGCCCCCGGCCCACGCCCGCTTCCGCCGGACCCCCCAGACCTGACCCCCCCCCCCAACCCCCCCAGATACCCCCTGACCCTCCCCTGATCCCCCACAGCCACCCCTCAAACCCCTCCTGAAACCCTGACCCCCCCCAACTGCCCCCCCAGGAGCTACAGAACCCCAGACCCTCCCAAAGCCCCTCAAACCCCCAACCAATCCCCCCCAGCAGCTATAGAACCCCCAAATCACCCCAAAAAGCCTCATAAACACCCCAAGTGCCCCCCAAAAGCCCCCAGTTGTCCCCCAGCAACTATGGAACCCCCAACCCCCCCATCCCCTCCCCCGTGCCCCTGACACCCCCCTCCCTGGCAGCTGTGGGACCCCCCCCAAGCCCCCCCAGGCCCTCAACACCCCCCATCCCCCCCCTCCAACTGCCGCCTGACACCCCCCCCCCAGTGGTTTAATGACCCCCAACTCCCCCCAATCCCCCCTTAACTGCCCCCCTCGACCCCCCTTGCCCCCGACCCCTCTTGCCCCCCCGCGCCCCAAAGTGGGAGACCCCCAATGCCCCTCCGAGGCCACGCCCCCTCCTCTCCAGGCTCCGCCCCCTCCCCCTCAGACCCCACCCCCTCCCATTCATAAATCGCTGCTGCCCCCCTCCCGGCTCCGGCTGCGCAGGTAACACGGGGGGGCCTGGGACCCCCTTTTTGGGAGGGGGCGGCGGTCAGGATGGGGGGGGCTGTCAGAACACCTGGGACTTGAGGGGGGGTGCCCCCTAGGACCCCCTTTTTTGGGGGGAGGTATTAATGGGAGGGGGGGTGCACCTTCAGGACCTGGCAGGGAGGGAGTTGGGGGGCTCTGAATGCCTTGGGAGATGGGGGGGGTCACCCCAATTGGGGGGAGGGGGTGTCCCGGGACACCAGTGTGCCATTTGGGGGGAGGGGGGGGTCGTTTGGGGGGGCTTTGACAGGGGGTCCAGGACACCTGGATCCGATGGGGGGGGGTTGGGATGGGTTGGGGGGTGTCTTTTTTTGTGGGAAGGGGGTCCTTGGATGCCTGTGTCCCCTCGGGGGGGTTCAAGGGGGGTCAGGGTGCCCTTGGGGGGAGGGGGCAGGGCATCCCGGCCTCCGGGGCCCCCCCCTACCAGGGTGGGGGGGTGGGGGCGATAAGGGCTATTTTTAGACCCCCCCTTATCAGCCCCAGAGCCGCCGGCTCCAAATAGGGGCAGCGCTGGGGGGGTGGGGAGGAGGGGGGGGGGTACAGGCGCCGCCCCCTCCCCCACCCAGCACCCCCTGTGCCCCCCCCCCCCACGCTCCCGGGCTCCCCCCCCGCCCGACCCCCAGCATCGCTTCTGCCCTTCCAGCATCACCGGCAGCGCCAATGGCTGAGTGAGTGGGGAGGGGGTGAGGGGGGGGTGTCCTGGGACCCCCGAGTCTATGGGGGGGGCGTTGGGGAAAGGGAGCGAGAGACCTGGGACCATCGGGGGGAGATGATGGGGGGGGCTGGGACCCCTGGATCGATTGTGTGAGTGTGGGAGGGGGTTCTTGGGACCTCTGGGTCAATGGGGGGAAGGGGGGGGGGGGAGCTGAGACCCCTGGTCTGGGGGTGGGGGTGAAGGTTGCGGGAGGGTCTGAGGCCCCTGGAACCATGGGAGGGGGGGCCTTGACCCCCACCCCTGGATCCATGGGGGGCAAGGGGTTCCCTGGACCCCTGGGATGGGGGGAATGTCCCACATCTGACACCCCCCCACTCTTTTCTCCCCCCAGGGAGGAGGTGCCGGTAGGTCCTTCCCCACCCCCCTCCTTCCCTCTATTGCCCCTTCCCCCATCCCACCCCCCCTCCCGCTGACATCCCCCCCCCCCCCCATTCAGCACCCCCCCCAGGAGGATGAGGAGGGGGCGCCCCCCCCGCAGCCCCAGCCGCCCCCCCTGCGCCGCAAATCCTCGGCCAATTACAGAGCCTACGCCGTGGAGCCCCACGCCAAGGTGGGGGGGGGCCGGGGGGACACAGGGGGGCAAGGGCATGGGGGGGAGCCCCGCGCCAAGGTTGGGGGGCTGGGGGTGGCAAGGACATGGGGGCAGCCCCACACCAAGGTGTGGGAAACGGGGCAGGGGGGGTCATAAATGGTTGGGGGGGTCACAGACACGGGGGCTGTTCAAGGATGGGGGGGCACGGGGTGAATATGTGTGTGTGGGGTGTCATAAATATGTGTTGGGGGGGTCACAGACATTGGGGGGTCACGGGTGGGGAGGGTTATGGGTTTTGAGGCATGGGGTGGGGGTCACAAACATTGGGGGGGTCACAAACACGGCCCTTCCCCCCCCAACCCCTATTCCCCCCTGCCCCCCCAGAGGAAGTCCAAGATCTCGGCCTCTCGGAAGCTGCAGCTGAAGGTGAGGGGAGGGGGGTCCCTGCTCTTTGGGGGGGGGGTCCTGGATGTCGGGACCCCCCCTGACCCCCCCCTCAATGTGTGTCCCCCCCCAGACGCTGCTGCTGCAAAGGGCCAAGCGGGAGCTGGAGAGGGAGGAGCAGGAGAGGGCGGGGGAGAAGCAGCGGCTCCTGGGGGAGCTCTGCCCCCCCCTGGAACTGGAGGGGCTGGGGGTGCCCCAGCTGCAGGTGGGGGGGGCTGGGAGGGGCAGCAAGGAAGGGAGGGGGCTGGGGGTGGGGCGGGCACAGGGTTCCAGGGGGTGGAGGGAGCTTGGGAGGAGGAGGGGGGGATATGGAGGGGAGGGAGCTTGGGGGACAGGAGGGGCACAGGTGGGGGATGGGGGGGGGCTTGAGAGGGCTTTGAGGGGAAAAGGGGTGGGGGATATTGGGGGGAGATATGGGGGGGGGACCGCTGAGGGGGCTGAGGGTACCCCAGGTGCTGGGGGGGGGGTCTGGGGGCATCTGGGGGGGCAGCAAGGGAGGAAAGGGGCTTGGAAGGGGCTGGAGGGGGGGGAGCTGGGGTACAGGGTTGGGGGGGGGCACAGGGGTGGGACAATGTCCCAGGGTGTGTGGTGTCCCCTCCCCCCCCCCAGGAGCTGTGCCGGGAGCTCCACGGCCGCGTGGGCCGCGTGGACGAGGAACGCTACGACCTGGGCACGCGCGTCAGCAAGAACCTGGCCGAGGTGGGACCCCCCCCCAGTGCCCCCCAGTGCCTCCCCAGTGCATCCCAGTGCCCCTCCAGTGCCCCCCAGTATCTCCCGGGTCTCAATGGCCCCTCGATGCCACCATTGTCTCCATCATCCTCAACGTCCCCAGTGCCCCCCCCCCCAGTAGCCCCCCAATGTCTCCCCCATCCCACAATGTCACCCCATGACCCCCAATGTCCCCCAGTTCCCTCTAGGCCCCCACCCTTGGTGTCCCCCTCCCCCCGATCATCCCCAGTGTGCCCCCAGTGCCCCCCCAATGTGGCCGATGTCCCCCAATGCCCCCCCAGTAACCCCCAATGTCCCCCAGTGTCTCCCAGTGCCCCCCCATGCTCCCCTATGTCACCCAAAGTCCCCCGCAGTGCCCTCCAATGACCCCCCGCTGCCCCCCCAGATGGAGGAGCTGCGCCGGCGCGTGGCCGGGGGTCGCTTCGTGCGGCCGGCGCTGCGCCGCGTGCGCCTCTCGGCTGACGCCATGATGGCGGCGCTGCTGGGCTCCAAGCACCGCGTGGGCACCGACCTGAGGGCGGGGGCTGCGGCAAGTGCGGAAGGACGAGGGCGAGAAGGTGGGGTACAGGGGGGCAATGGGAGGGGGACATGGGGGGGGGACACTGGGATGAGGGCAAGAAGGTGGGGTACGGGGGGGGCAATGGGAGTGGGACACCTGGGATGAGGGCGAGAAGGTGGGGTACGGGGGGGGGGCAGGGACAAGGTGGGGGGAGGGACGGACACACGGGGGAAATTGGGGGTGGGGCAACTGTGGTGGGACATGGGGAGGGGGAACTTGGGGGGGGGGTGACAGAGGATGTGGACAAAGGGGGCGTGGCCAGGACAGGGCGGAGCATAAGGGTGTGAAACTGGGGCGTGGTCTGAGCGGGGTGGGCGTGGTCTGAGCGGGGTGGGCGTGGTCTGAGCGGGGTGGGCGTGGTCTGAGTGGGGTGGGCGTGTCCGGGGCGTGTCCTTGATGCGGGGGGCGGGGCAGGAGAACCGCGAGGTCGGGGATTGGCGGAAAAACGTGGACGCGCTGAGCGGATGGAGGGACGGAAGAAGAAATTCGAGGGGACCTCGGCCTGAGGTGAAGAACGGGGGGGTTTCCCCCACCAACTCCCCCCCCCCATTTCCACCCCTCCCACAGGGGGGGTCTGTTTGGGCCCCCCCCTAACCACCTTCATCTCCTGCAGGCGGAGCTGCACCCGGACTCCCCCCACCCCAATATCATCACCTTCATCACCATCACCACATCCAGCACCTTTACTGCCCCCCCCCATTAATCCCCCTCCCCAATAAAGCCCCCCCAGCATTAATGCAGTGACTCATTGGTGTTCAATAACAGCAAAGGGGCCTTGCACCCCCCCCCCCCCCTTTTACCCCAGATGCTTGGAGCCCCCCCCCATCTTTACACTCCCCCCTTCCTCTTCTCCCAGCTCATCCCCCCCATGTCCCTCCCCCTCCCTTTTTGTCCCTGCCCTCCTTTTTCTGGGTGTCCTCCCCTATCCTTGACACCCCTAGACCCCCCCAATGTCCTCAACCCCCTCCATGACCCCCTGGTGTCCTGGCCCCCTCCCCCCCGCTCAGACCCCCCTGTTGCCCCCCACCACCACCAGAGCCACCCATTTCATTCCATCTCATTTATTAATGACCTCCACTGACCTTTGACCTTTCACTCTGGGGGGCCCCAGGCAAGCGGGGGGGGGGGGGGGGGGGGGGAGTACCCATAAGCAGCAGTGAGTTCCCAGCATCCTTTGCCCCCCCCCCCCCCCCCCAAACCAATCCCCCTCCCAGGGCATCCAAAGGGATTTTCCCAGAATGCCTCGGGGTGGGGGAGGGGTGGATGTGGAAGCCCTTTTGGGGGGGAGGCTGGGGATACCCATAAGGCACTGCGGGGGGGGGGTGTGTACCCAGAAACCTTTGCAGCTGGGGGACCCCCCCTTTATAGGGGGTGGGGGTTGCAGCTCAGTGTATTGCACAGGGATGGGGGGGGCTGAGCTGGGGGGGGGGGGGGGGGCGGGGGCGAGTGCAGGTACCCCTGGGGGGGGTCTGGAGTGCTGGAGGGGAGGGAGATCCCCTTTGGGGTGGGTGGGAAGTGCTGGGGGGGGGGGGGGGGGTGTCTGCCCCTCCCCCTGGTGGGGGGGGTATTTGGTGCTGGGGGGGAGGGGGAGCTGGAGTGTTGTGGGGGGAGAAGGAGCAGATCCCCCTGGGGGAGGGGTGGAGTGTTGGGGGGGGGGGGTGGCTTTGCAACCCCTCCTCCAGTGGTATTTGGTGTTGAGGGGTGTGTGGAGTGTTTGGGGGGGAGGGGGTAACACATCCCTGGGGAGGGGCCTGAAGTGCTGGGGGGGGGGGGGGGGGGGGGGGGGGGGGAATCTTCCCCCCCACCCCCCAGGGTATTTGGTGTTTGGAGTGGGGGGAGTGGGGGAAAAGCTGGAGTGCTGTGAGGTGGGGGGAATCTGCCCCCCCCCAGGGTATTGGGGGGGGGGGGGGGGGGGCGGATCCACCTGGGATGGGGATGCAGGGGGAGGGATCTGCACCCCCTCCCCCCAATATTTGGCATTTGGGGGGGGGAGGGGGAGAGGCGGGATTTGCCCCCTGCCTCCCCCCACCCCCCACCCCCAGGAGATGGGGGGTGGTGCGTGTGGGATTTTGGGGGAGGGGCAGAGCTCCCCCAGGGTATCCGGGTGCTGGGGGGGGGGGCTCGGCCCCTCTCCGGGGTCACAGGGGCTGAGCCCACTCGCTGGGGATGCGGCCGTACTGTGGGGGGGGGGGGGGGTGTTTGTGTGTGATGGGAGGGGGTCATGGGGATGAGGGGGGTGGGGGCAACACCCCCAGAGCCCCCTCCGCCCACCCCGTGTGTCCCCCTCCCCCTCAAATCGCACCTGGATGTCGCTCAGCGCCCGCCGGAAGCGCTGGGCCAGCTCCGCCCCATTGTCCATCGTGGGGATGTGGTACCACTGGGACACACACACGGGGGGGGGTGGTCACTGGGGGACACAGAGACCACCCCCAGCTACCCCCCCACTCAAGAATCACCCCAGAGCCCCCCCCTCCATATCCCCCACTGCCTCCCCTCCCCCCCCCCAGGGGTGCTCTGTCCTCTCCCTTCAGCTCCAGCCCCCCCCTCCCCACTCCCCAAATTTGGGGGGTCTCAGTCCTCAAAAGCCCCCTCCACCACCTCCCAGACCCCCATGGTTGCTCCCCATAGAGAACCTCCCCCAGCCCCCCCATACCTGCTCCTCCTACAGGATCAGCCCCTCCCTGCCCCGTGGGTTTGGGGGTCCCTGCACACCCCCAGCCCCCCTGGCCCCCAGCCCCCCCCCCCCCGACCCTCAGGACCCCCCAACCCCCCACCCGAGTACCTTCTCCTTGTACAGGATTCCCCTGTCCTGGGACAAACCATGCGGATTTTGGGGTCCCTGCGCCCCTGGACACACACCCCCCCCCCGGCCCCCAGGACCCTCCCAACCCCCCTGGAGCCCCCCAGCCCCCCCCGTACCTTCTCCTCGTATAGGATCCCCCCCACAGGACAGACCACGCAGGCCGTTCCGGAGCCGAACATCTCTCTCAGCCTC
>JAUMJJ010001006.1:0-32644 GCA_033556795.1 Tapera naevia | reverse complement strand
TGGCAGACAAGGAAAAGGAGCAAGCTGGCAGACAAGGAAAAGGAGCAAGCTGGCAGACAAGGAAAAGGAGCAAGCTGGCAGACAAGGAAAAGGAGCAAGCTGGCAGACAAGGAAAAGGAGCAAGCTGGCAGACAAGGAAAAGGAGCAAGCTGGCAGACAAGGAAAAGGAGCAAGCTGGCAGACAAGGAAAAGGAGCAAGCTGGCAGACAAGGAAAAGGAGCAAGCTGGCAGACAAGGAAAAGGAGCAAGCTGGCAGACAAGGAAAAGGAGCAACCTGACTGAAAAAGAAAAAGGAGCAAGCTGGCAGACAAGGAAAAGGAGCAACCTGACTGAAAAGAAAAAGGAGCAAGCTGGCAGACAAGGAAAAGGAGCAACCTGACTGAAAAAGAAAAAGGAGCAAGCTGGCAGACAAGGAAAAGGAGCAACCTGACTGAAAAAGAAAAAGGAGCAAGCTGGCAGACAAGGAAAAGAGCAACCTGACTGAAAAAGAAAAAGGAGCAAGCTGGCAGACAAGGAAAAGGAGCAACCTGACTGAAAAAGAAAAAGGAGCAAGCTGGCAGACAAGGAAAAGGAGCAACCTGACTGAAAAAGAAAAAGGAGCAAGCTGGCAGACAAGGAAAAGCAGCAACCTGACTGAAAAAGAAAAAGGAGCAAGCTGGCAGACAAGGAAAAGCAGCAACCTGACTGAAAAAGAAAAAGGAGCAAGCTGGCAGACAAGGAAAAGCAGCAACCTGACTGAAAAAGAAAAAGGAGCAAGCTGGCAGACAAGGAAAAGCAGCAACCTGACTGAAAAAGAAAAAGGAGCAAGCTGGCAGACAAGGAAAAGCAGCAACCTGACTGAAAAAGAAAAAGGAGCAAGCTGGCAGACAAGGAAAAGCAGCAACCTGACTGAAAAAGAAAAAGGAGCAAGCTGGCAGACAAGGAAAAGCAGCAACCTGACTGAAAAAGAAAAAGGAGCAAGCTGGCAGACAAGGAAAAGCAGCAACCTGACTGAAAAAGAAAAAGGAGCAAGCTGGCAGACAAGGAAAAGGAGCAACCTGACTGAAAAAGAAAAAGGAGCAAGCTGGCAGACAAGGAAAAGGAGCAACCTGACTGAAAAAGAAAAAGGAGCAAGCTGGCAGACAAGGAAAAGCAGCAACCTGACTGAAAAAGAAAAAGGAGCAAGCTGGCAGACAAGGAAAAGCAGCAACCTGACTGAAAAAGAAAAAGGAGCAAGCTGGCAGACAAGGAAAAAGGAGCAAGCTGGCAGACAAGGAAAAAGGAGCAAGCTGGCAGACAAGAAAAAGGAGCAAGCTGGCAGACAAGGAAAAGGAGCAAGCTGGCAGACAAGGAAAAGGAGCAAGCTGGCAGACAAGGAAAAGGAGCAAGCTGGCAGACAAGGAAAAGGAGCAAGCTGGCAGACAAGGAAAAGGAGCAAGCTGGCAGACAAGGAAAAGGAGCAAGCTGGCAGACAAGGAAAAGGAGCAAGCTGGCAGACAAGGAAAAGGAGCAAGCTGGCAGACAAGGAAAAGGAGCAACCTGACTGAAAAAGAAAAAGGAGCAAGCTGGCAGACAAGGAAAAGGAGCAACCTGACTGAAAAAGAAAAAGGAGCAAGCTGGCAGACAAGGAAAAGCAGCAAGCTGACTGAAAAAGAAAAAGGAGCAAGCTGGCAGACAAGGAAAAGCAGCAACCTGACTGGAAAAGAAAAAGGAGCAAGCTGGCAGACAAGGAAAAGCAGCAACCTGACTGGAAAAGAAAAAGGAGCAAGCTGGCAGACAAGGAAAAGCAGCAACCTGACTGGAAAAGAAAAAGGAGCAAGCTGGCAGACAAGGAAAAGCAGCAACCTGACTGGAAAAGAAAAAGGAGCAAGCTGGCAGACAAGGAAAAGCAGCAACCTGACTGGAAAAGAAAAAGGAGCAAGCTGGCAGACAAGGAAAAGCAGCAACCTGACTGGAAAAGAAAAAGGAGCAAGCTGGCAGACAAGGAAAAGCAGCAACCTGACTGGAAAAGAAAAAGGAGCAAGCTGGCAGACAAGGAAAAGCAGCAACCTGACTGGAAAAGAAAAAGGAGCAAGCTGGCAGACAAGGAAAAGCAGCAACCTGACTGGAAAAGAAAAAGGAGCAAGCTGGCAGACAAGGAAAAGCAGCAACCTGACTGGAAAAGAAAAAGGAGCAAGCTGGCAGACAAGGAAAAGGAGCAAGCTGGCAGACAAGGAAAAGGAGCAAGCTGGCAGACAAGGAAAAGGAGCAAGCTGGCAGACAAGGAAAAGGAGCAAGCTGGCAGACAAGGAAAAGGAGCAAGCTGGCAGACAAGGAAAAGGAGCAACCTGACTGAAAAAGAAAAAGGAGCAAGCTGGCAGACAAGGAAAAGGAGCAAGCTGACTGAAAAAGAAAAAGGAGCAAGCTGACTGAAAAAGAAAAAGGAGCAAGCTGGCAGACAAGGAAAAGGAGCAAGCTGACTGAAAAAGAAAAAGGAGCAAGCTGACTGAAAAAGAAAAAGGAGCAAGCTGGCAGACAAGGAAAAGGAGCAAGCTGACTGAAAAAGAAAAAGGAGCAAGCTGACTGAAAAAGAAAAAGGAGCAAGCTGGCAGACAAGGAAAAGGAGCAAGCTGACTGAAAAAGAAAAAGGAGCAAGCTGGCAGACAAGGAAAAGCAGCAACCTGACTGGAAAAGAAAAAGGAGCAAGCTGGCAGACAAGGAAAAGCAGCAACCTGACTGGAAAAGAAAAAGGAGCAAGCTGGCAGACAAGGAAAAGCAGCAACCTGACTGGAAAAGAAAAAGGATCAAGCTGGCAGACAAGGAAAAGCAGCAACCTGACTGGAAAAGAAAAAGGAGCAAGCTGGCAGACAAGGAAAAGCAGCAACCTGACTGGAAAAGAAAAAGGAGCAAGCTGGCAGACAAGGAAAAGCAGCAACCTGACTGGAAAAGAAAAAGGAGCAAGCTGGCAGACAAGGAAAAGCAGCAACCTGACTGGAAAAGAAAAAGGAGCAAGCTGGCAGACAAGGAAAGAGAGCAAGCTGGCAGACAAGGAAAAGGAGCAAGCTGGCAGACAAGGAAAGAGAGCAAGCTGGCAGACAAGGAAAAGGAGCAAGCTGGCAGACAAGGAAAGAGAGCAAGCTGGCAGACAAGGAAAAGGAGCAAGCTGGCAGACAAGGAAAAGGAGCAAGCTGGCAGACAAGGAAAAGGAGCAAGCTGACTGAAAAAGAAAAAGGAGCAAGCTGGCAGACAAGGAAAAGGAGCAAGCTGACTGAAAAAGAAAAAGGAGCAAGCTGGCAGACAAGGAAAAGGAGCAAGCTGACTGAAAAAGAAAAAGGAGCAAGCTGGCAGACAAGGAAAAGGAGCAAGCTGACTGAAAAAGAAAAAGGAGCAAGCTGGCAGACAAGGAAAAGGAGCAAGCTGACTGAAAAAGAAAAAGGAGCATGCTGGCAGACAAGGAAAAGGAGCAAGCTGGCAGACAAGGAAAAGGAGCAAGCTGGCAGACAAGGAAAAGGAGCAAGCTGGCAGACAAGGAAAAGGAGCAAGCTGACTGAAAAAGAAAAAGGAGCAAGCTGGCAGACAAGGAAAAGGAGCAAGCTGACTGAAAAAGAAAAAGGAGCAAGCTGGCAGACAAGGAAAAGGAGCAAGCTGACTGAAAAAGAAAAAGGAGCAAGCTGGCAGACAAGGAAAAGGAGCAAGCTGACTGAAAAAGAAAAAGGAGCAAGCTGACTGAAAAAGAAAAAGGAGCAAGCTGGCAGACAAGGAAAAGGAGCAAGCTGACTGAAAAAGAAAAAGGAGCAAGCTGGCAGACAAGGAAAAGGAGCAAGCTGACTGAAAAAGAAAAAGGAGCATGCTGGCAGACAAGGAAAAGGAGCAAGCTGACTGAAAAAGAAAAAGGAGCATGCTGGCAGACAAGGAAAAGGAGCAAGCTGACTGAAAAAAGAAAAAGGAGCAAGCTGGCAGACAAGGAAAAGGAGCAAGCTGACTGAAAAAGAAAAAGGAGCAAGCTGGCAGACAAGGAAAAGGAGCAAGCTGACTGAAAAAGAAAAAGGAGCAAGCTGGCAGACAAGGAAAAGGAGCAAGCTGACTGAAAAAGAAAAAGGAGCAAGCTGGCAGACAAGGAAAAGGAGCAAGCTGACTGAAAAAGAAAAAGGAGCAAGCTGGCAGACAAGGAAAAGGAGCAACCTGACTGGAAAAGAAAAAGGAGCAAGCTGGCAGACAAGGAAAAGGAGCAACCTGACTGGAAAAGAAAAAGGAGCAAGCTGGCAGACAAGGAAAAGGAGCAACCTGACTGGAAAAGAAAAAGGAGCAAGCTGGCAGACAAGGAAAAGGAGCAAGCTGACTGGAAAAGAAAAAGGAGCAAGCTGGCAGACAAGGAAAAGGAGCAAGCTGACTGGAAAAGAAAAAGGAGCAAGCTGGCAGACAAGGAAAAGGAGCAAGCTGACTGGAAAAGAAAAAGGAGCAAGCTGGCAGACAAGGAAAAGGAGCAAGCTGACTGGAAAAGAAAAAGGAGCAAGCTGGCAGACAAGGAAAAGGAGCAAGCTGACTGGAAAAGAAAAAGGAGCAAGCTGGCAGACAAGGAAAAGGAGCAAGCTGACTGGAAAAGAAAAAGGAGCAAGCTGGCAGACAAGGAAAAGCAGCAACCTGACTGGAAAAGAAAAAGGAGCAAGCTGGCAGACAAGGAAAAGCAGCAACCTGACCGAAAAAGAAAAAGGAGCAAGCTGGCAGACAAGGAAAAGCAGCAACCTGACCGAAAAAGAAAAAGGAGCAAGCTGGCAGACAAGGAAAAGCAGCAACCTGACTGGAAAAGAAAAAGGAGCAAGCTGGCAGACAAGGAAAAGCAGCAAGCTGACTGAAAAAGAAAAAGGAGCAAGCTGGCAGACAAGGAAAAGGAGCAAGCTGACTGAAAAAGAAAAAGGAGCAAACTGGCAGACAAGGAAAAGGAGCAAGCTGACTGAAAAAGAAAAAGGAGCAAGCTGGCAGACAAGGAAAAGGAGCAACCTGACTGAAAAAGAAAAAGGAGCAAGCTGGCAGACAAGGAAAAGGAGCAACCTGACTGAAAAAGAAAAAGGAGCAAGCTGGCAGACAAGGAAAAGGAGCAACCTGACTGAAAAAGAAAAAGGAGCAAGCTGGCAGACAAGGAAAAGGAGCAACCTGACTGAAAAAGAAAAAGGAGCAAGCTGGCAGACAAGGAAAAGGAGCAACCTGACTGAAAAAGAAAAAGGAGCAAGCTGGCAGACAAGGAAAAGGAGCAACCTGTCTGAAAAAGAAAAAGGAGCAAGCTGGCAGACAAGGAAAAGGAGCAACCTGACTGAAAAAGAAAAAGGAGCAAGCTGGCAGACAAGGAAAAGGAGCAACCTGACTGAAAAAGAAAAAGGAGCAAGCTGGCAGACAAGGAAAAGGAGCAACCTGACTGAAAAAGAAAAAGGAGCAAGCTGGCAGACAAGGAAAAGGAGCAACCTGACTGAAAAAGAAAAAGGAGCAAGCTGGCAGACAAGGAAAAGGAGCAACCTGACTGAAAAAGAAAAAGGAGCAAGCTGGCAGACAAGGAAAAGGAGCAAGCTGACTGAAAAAGAAAAAGGAGCAAGCTGGCAGACAAGGAAAAGGAGCAACCTGACTGAAAAAGAAAAAGGAGCAAGCTGGCAGACAAGGAAAAGGAGCAAGCTGACTGAAAAAGAAAAAGGAGCAAGCTGGCAGACAAGGAAAAGGAGCAACCTGACTGAAAAAGAAAAAGGAGCAAGCTGGCAGACAAGGAAAAGGAGCAAGCTGACTGAAAAAGAAAAAGGAGCAAGCTGGCAGACAAGGAAAAGGAGCAAGCTGACTGAAAAAGAAAAAGGAGCAAGCTGGCAGACAAGGAAAAGCAGCAACCTGACTGGAAAAGAAAAAGGAGCAAGCTGGCAGACAAGGAAAAGGAGCAAGCTGACTGAAAAAGAAAAAGGAGCAAGCTGGCAGACAAGGAAAAGCAGCAACCTGACTGGAAAAGAAAAAGGAGCAAGCTGGCAGACAAGGAAAAGCAGCAACCTGACTGGAAAAGAAAAAGGAGCAAGCTGGCAGACAAGGAAAAGCAGCAACCTGACTGGAAAAGAAAAAGGAGCAAGCTGGCAGACAAGGAAAAGGAGCAAGCTGGCAGACAAGGAAAAGCAGCAACCTGACTGGAAAAGAAAAAGGAGCAAGCTGGCAGACAAGGAAAAGGAGCAAGCAGGCAGACAAGGAGAAGGAGCAAGCTGGCAGACAAGGAAAGAGAGCAAGCTGGCAGACAAGGAAAAGGAGCAAGCTGGCAGACAAGGAAAAGGAGCAAGCTGGCAGACAAGGAAAAGGAGCAAGCTGGCAGACAAGGAAAAGGAGCAAGCTGGCAGACAAGGAAAGAGAGCAAGCTGGCAGACAAGGAAAAGGAGCAAGCTGGCAGACAAGGAAAAGGAGCAAGCTGGCAGACAAGGAAAGAGAGCAAGCTGGCAGATAAGGAAAAGGAGCAAGCTGGCAGACAAGGAAAAGGAGCAAGCTGGCAGACAAGGAAAAGGAGCAAGCTGGCAGACAAGGAAAAGGAGCAAGCTGGCAGACAAGGAAAAGGAGCAAGCTGGCAGACAAGGAAAAGGAGCAAGCTGGCAGACAAGGAAAGAGAGCAAGCTGGCAGACAAGGAAAAGGAGCAACCTGACTGAAAAAGAAAAAGGAGCAAGCTGGCAGAAAAGGAAAAGGAGCAACCTGACTGAAAAAGAAAAAGGAGCAAGCTGGCAGACAAGGAAAAGGAGCAACCTGACTGAAAAAGAAAAAGGAGCAAGCTGGCAGACAAGGAAAAGGAGCAACCTGACTGAAAAAGAAAAAGGAGCAAGCTGGCAGACAAGGAAAAGCAGCAACCTGACTGGAAAAGAAAAAAGGAGCAAGCTGGCAGACAAGGAAAAGCAGCAACCTGACTGGAAAAGAAAAAGGAGCAAGCTGGCAGACAAGGAAAAGCAGCAACCTGACTGGAAAAGAAAAAGGAGCAAGCTGGCAGACAAGGAAAAGCAGCAACCTGACTGGAAAAGAAAAAGGAGCAAGCTGGCAGACAAGGAAAAGGAGCAAGCTGGCAGACAAGGAAAAGCAGCAACCTGACTGGAAAAGAAAAAGGAGCAAGCTGGCAGACAAGGAAAAGGAGCAAGCTGGCAGACAAGGAAAAGCAGCAACCTGACTGGAAAAGAAAAAGGAGCAAGCTGGCAGACAAGGAAAAGGAGCAAGCTGGCAGACAAGGAAAAGCAGCAACCTGACTGGAAAAGAAAAAGGAGCAAGCTGGCAGACAAGGAAAAGGAGCAAGCTGGCAGACAAGGAAAAGGAGCAACCTGACTGGAAAAGAAAAAGGATCAAGCTGGCAGACAAGGAAAAGGAGCAAGCTGGCAGACAAGGAAAAGGAGCAAGCTGGCAGACAAGGAAAAGCTGCAAGCTGGCAGACAAGGAAAAGGAGCAAGCTGGCAGACAAGGAAAAGCTGCAAGCTGGCAGACAAGGAAAAGGAGCAAGCTGGCAGACAAGGAAAAGCTGCAAGCTGGCAGACAAGGAAAAGGAGCAAGCTGACTGAAAAAGAAAAAGGAGCAAGCTGGCAGACAAGGAAAAGGAGCAAGCTGACTGAAAAAGAGAAAGGAGCAAGCTGGCAGACAAGGAAAAGGAGCAAGCTGACCGAAAAAGAAAAAGGAGCAAGCTGGCAGACAAGGAAAAGGAGCAAGCTGACTGAAAAAGAAAAAGGAGCAAGCTGACTGAAAAAGAAAAAGGAGCAAGCTGGCAGACAAGGAAAAGGAGCAAGCTGACTGAAAAAGAAAAAGGAGCAAGCTGGCAGACAAGGAAAAGGAGCAAGCTGACTGAAAAAGAAAAAGAAGCAAGCTGGCAGACAAGGAAAAGCAGCAACCTGACTGAAAAAGAAAAAGGAGCAAGCTGGCAGACAAGGAAAAGGAGCAAGCTGACTGAAAAAGAAAAAGGAGCAAGCTGGCAGACAAGGAAAAGGAGCAAGCTGACTGAAAAAGAAAAAGGAGCAAGCTGGCAGACAAGGAAAAGGAGCAAGCTGACTGGAAAAGAAAAAGGAGCAAGCTGGCAGACAAGGAAAAGGAGCAAGCTGACTGAAAAAGAAAAAGGAGCAAGCTGGCAGACAAGGAAAAGGAGCAAGCTGACTGAAAAAGAAAAAGGAGCAAGCTGGCAGACAAGGAAAAAGAGCAAGCTGACTGAAAAAGAAAAAGGAGCAAGCTGGCAGACAAGGAAAAGGAGCAAGCTGACTGAAAATGAAAAAGGAGCAAGCTGGCAGACAAGGAAAAGGAGCAAGCTGACTGAAAAAGAAAAAGGAGCAAGCTGGCAGACAAGGAAAAGGAGCAAGCTGACTGAAAAAGAAAAAGGAGCAAGCTGGCAGACAAGGAAAAGGAGCAAGCTGACTGAAAAAGAAAAAGGAGCAAGCTGGCAGACAAGGAAAAGGAGCAAGCTGACTGAAAAAGAAAAAGGAGCAAGCTGGCAGACAAGGAAAAGCAGCAACCTGACTGGAAAAGAAAAAGGAGCAAGCTGGCAGACAAGGAAAAGGAGCAAGCTGACTGAAAAAGAAAAAGGAGCAAGCTGGCAGACAAGGAAAAGCAGCAACCTGACTGGAAAAGAAAAAGGAGCAAGCTGGCAGACAAGGAAAAGCAGCAACCTGACTGGAAAAGAAAAAGGAGCAAGCTGGCAGACAAGGAAAAGCAGCAACCTGACTGGAAAAGAAAAAGGAGCAAGCTGGCAGACAAGGAAAAGCAGCAACCTGACTGGAAAAGAAAAAGGAGCAAGCTGGCAGACAAGGAAAAGCAGCAACCTGACTGAAAAAGAAAAAGGAGCAAGCTGGCAGAAAAAGAAAAAGGAGCAAGCTGGCAGACAAGGAAAAGGAGCAACCTGACTGAAAAAGAAAAAGGAGCAAGCTGGCAGACAAGGAAAAGGAGCAACCTGACTGAAAAAGAAAAAGGAGCAAGCTGGCAGACAAGGAAAAGGAGCAACCTGACTGAAAAAGAAAAAGGAGCAACCTGACTGAAAAAGAAAAAGGAGCAACCTGACTGAAAAAGAAAAAGGAGCAACCTGACTGAAAAAGAAAAGGAGCAAGCTGGCAGACAAGGAAAAGGAGCAACCTGACTGAAAAAGAAAAAGGAGCAAGCTGGCAGACAAGGAAAAGGAGCAACCTGACTGAAAAAGAAAAAGGAGCAAGCTGGCAGACAAGGAAAAGGAGCAACCTGACTGAAAAAGAAAAAGGAGAAGCTGGCAGACAAGGAAAAGGAGCAACCTGACTGAAAAAGAAAAAGGAGCAAGCTGGCAGACAAGGAAAAGGAGCAACCTGTCTGAAAAAGAAAAAGGAGCAAGCTGGCAGACAAGGAAAAGGAGCAACCTGACTGAAAAAGAAAAAGGAGCAAGCTGGCAGACAAGGAAAAGGAGCAACCTGACTGAAAAAGAAAAAGGAGCAAGCTGGCAGACAAGGAAAAGGAGCAACCTGACTGAAAAAGAAAAAGGAGCAAGCTGGCAGACAAGGAAAAGGAGCAACCTGACTGAAAAAGAAAAAGGAGCAAGCTGGCAGACAAGGAAAAGGAGCAACCTGACTGAAAAAGAAAAAGGAGCAAGCTGGCAGACAAGGAAAAGCAGCAACCTGACTGAAAAAGAAAAAGGAGCAAGCTGGCAGACAAGGAAAATGAGCAACCTGACTGAAAAAGAAAAAGGAGCAAGCTGGCAGACAAGGAAAAGGAGCAACCTGACTGAAAAAGAAAAAGGAGCAAGCTGGCAGACAAGGAAAAGGAGCAACCTGACTGAAAAAGAAAAAGGAGCAAGCTGGCAGACAAGGAAAAGCAGCAACCTGACTGAAAAAGAAAAAGGAGCAAGCTGGCAGACAAGGAAAAGCAGCAACCTGACTGAAAAAGAAAAAGGAGCAAGCTGGCAGACAAGGAAAAGGAGCAACCTGACTGAAAAAGAAAAAGGAGCAAGCTGGCAGACAAGGAAAAGGAGCAACCTGACTGAAAAAGAAAAAGGAGCAAGCTGGCAGACAAGGAAAAGCAGCAACCTGACTGAAAAAGAAAAAGGAGCAAGCTGGCAGACAAGGAAAAGCAGCAACCTGACTGAAAAAGAAAAAGGAGCAAGCTGGCAGACAAGGAAAAGCAGCAACCTGACTGAAAAAGAAAAAGGAGCAAGCTGGCAGACAAGGAAAAGCAGCAACCTGACTGAAAAAGAAAAAGGAGCAAGCTGGCAGACAAGGAAAAGCAGCAACCTGACTGAAAAAGAAAAAGGAGCAAGCTGGCAGACAAGGAAAAGCAGCAACCTGACTGAAAAAGAAAAAGGAGCAAGCTGGCAGACAAGGAAAAGCAGCAACCTGACTGAAAAAGAAAAAGGACCAAGCTGGCAGACAAGGAAAAGCAGCAACCTGACTGGAAAAGAAAAAAGGAGCAAGCTGGCAGACAAGGAAAAGCAGCAACCTGACTGGAAAAGAAAAAGGAGCAAGCTGGCAGACAAGGAAAAGCAGCAACCTGACTGGAAAAGAAAAAGGAGCAAGCTGGCAGACAAGGAAAAGCAGCAACCTGACTGGAAAAGAAAAAGGAGCAAGCTGGCAGACAAGGAAAAGCAGCAACCTGACTGAAAAAGAAAAAGGAGCAAGCTGGCAGACAAGGAAAAGGAGCAAGCTGGCAGACAAGGAAAAGGAGCAAGCTGGCAGACAAGGAAAGAGAGCAAGCTGACAGACAAGGAAAGAGAGCAAGCTGGCAGACAAGGAAAAGGAGCAAGCTGGCAGACAAGGAAAAGGAGCAAGCTGGCAGACAAGGAAAAGGAGCAAGCTGGCAGACAAGGAAAAGGAGCAAGCTGGCAGACAAGGAAAGAGAGCAAGCTGGCAGACAAGGAAAAGGAGCAAGCTGGCAGACAAGGAAAAGGAGCAAGCTGGCAGACAAGGAAAGGGAGCAAGCTGGCAGACAAGGAAAGAGAGCAAGCTGGCAGACAAGGAAAAGGAGCAAGCTGGCAGACAAGGAAAAGGAGCAAGCTGGCAGACAAGGAAAAGGAGCAAGCTGGCAGACAAGGAAAAGGAGCAAACTGGCAGACAAGGAAAAGGAGCAAGCTGGCAGACAAGGAAAAGGAGCAAGCTGGCAGACAAGGAAAAGGAGCAAGCTGGCAGACAAGGAAAGAGAGCAAGCTGGCAGACAAGGAAAAGGAGCAACCTGACTGAAAAAGAAAAAGGAGCAAGCTGGCAGACAAGGAAAAGGAGCAACCTGACTGAAAAAGAAAAAGGAGCAAGCTGGCAGACAAGGAAAAGGAGCAACCTGACTGAAAAAGAAAAAGGAGCAAGCTGGCAGACAAGGAAAAGCAGCAACCTGACTGAAAAAGAAAAAGGAGCAAGCTGGCAGACAAGGAAAAGCAGCAACCTGACTGGAAAAGAAAAAGGAGCAAGCTGGCAGACAAGGAAAAGCAGCAACCTGACTGGAAAAGAAAAAGGAGCAAGCTGGCAGACAAGGAAAAGCAGCAACCTGACTGGAAAAGAAAAAGGAGCAAGCTGGCAGACAAGGAAAAGCAGCAACCTGACTGGAAAAGAAAAAGGAGCAAGCTGGCAGACAAGGAAAAGCAGCAACCTGACTGGAAAAGAAAAAGGAGCAAGCTGGCAGACAAGGAAAAGCAGCAACCTGACTGGAAAAGAAAAAGGAGCAAGCTGGCAGACAAGGAAAAGCAGCAACCTGACTGAAAAAAAAAAAGGAGCAAGCTGGCAGACAAGGAAAAGCAGCAACCTGACTGAAAAAGAAAAAGGAGCAAGCTGGCAGACAAGGAAAAAGGAGCAAGCTGGCAGACTAGGAAAAAGGAGCAAGCTGGCAGACTAGGAAAAAGGAGCAAGCTGGCAGACAAGGAAAAAGGAGCAAGCTGGCAGACAAGGAAAAAGGAGCAAGCTGGCAGACAAGGAAAAAGGAGCAAGCTGGCAGACAAGGAAAAAGGAGCAAGCTGGCAGACAAGGAAAAAGGAGCAAGCTGGCAGACAAGGAAAAAGGAGCAAGCTGGCAGACAAGGAAAAAGGAGCAAGCTGGCAGACAAGGAAAAAGGAGCAAGCTGGCAGACAAGGAAAAAGGAGCAAGCTGGCAGACAAGGAAAAAGGAGCAAGCTGGCAGACAAGGAAAAAGGAGCAAGCTGGCAGACAAGGAAAAAGGAGCAAGCTGGCAGACAAGGAAAAAGGAGCAAGCTGGCAGACAAGGAAAAAGGAGCAAGCTGGCAGACAAGGAAAAAGGAGCAAGCTGGCAGACAAGGAAAAAGGAGCAAGCTGGCAGACAAGGAAAAGCAGCAACCTGACTGAAAAAGAAAAAGGAGCAAGCTGGCAGACAAGGAAAAAGGAGCAAGCTGGCAGACAAGGAAAAAGGAGCAAGCTGGCAGACAAGGAAAAAGGAGCAAGCTGGCAGACAAGGAAAAAGGAGCAAGCTGGCAGACAAGGAAAAAGGAGCAAGCTGGCAGACAAGGAAAAAGGAGCAAGCTGGCAGACAAGGAAAAAGGAGCAAGCTGGCAGACAAGGAAAAAGGAGCAAGCTGGCAGACAAGGAAAAAGGAGCAAGCTGGCAGACAAGGAAAAAGGAGCAAGCTGGCAGACAAGGAAAAAGGAGCAAGCTGGCAGACAAGGAAAAAGGAGCAAGCTGGCAGACAAGGAAAAAGGAGCAAGCTGGCAGACAAGGAAAAAGGAGCAAGCTGGCAGACAAGGAAAAAGGAGCAAGCTGGCAGACAAGGAAAAAGGAGCAAGCTGGCAGACAAGGAAAAAGGAGCAAGCTGGCAGACAAGGAAAAAGGAGCAAGCTGGCAGACAAGGAAAAAGGAGCAAGCTGGCAGACAAGGAAAAAGGAGCAAGCTGGCAGACAAGGAAAAAGGAGCAAGCTGGCAGACAAGGAAAAAGGAGCAAGCTGGCAGACAAGGAAAAAGGAGCAAGCTGGCAGACAAGGAAAAAGGAGCAAGCTGGCAGACAAGGAAAAAGGAGCAAGCTGGCAGACAAGGAAAAAGGAGCAAGCTGGCAGACAAGGAAAAAGGAGCAAGCTGGCAGACAAGGAAAAAGGAGCAAGCTGGCAGACAAGGAAAAAGGAGCAAGCTGGCAGACAAGGAAAAGGAGCAAGCTGGCAGACAAGGAAAAGGAGCAATCTGGCAGACAAGGAAAAGGAGCAAGCTGGCAGACAAGGAAAAGGAGCAAGCTGGCAGACAAGGAAAAGGAGCAAGCTGGCAGACAAGGAAAAGGAGCAAGCTGGCAGACAAGGAAAAGGAGCAAGCTGGCAGACAAGGAAAAGGAGCAAGCTGGCAGACAAGGAAAAGGAGCAAGCTGGCAGACAAGGAAAAGGAGCAAGCTGGCAGACAAGGAAAAGGAGCAAGCTGGCAGTCAAGGAAAAGGAGCAAGCTGGCAGACAAGGAAAAGGAGCAAGCTGGCAGTCAAGGAAAAGGAGCAAGCTGGCAGACAAGGAAAAGGAGCAAGCTGACTGAAAAAGGAAAAGGAGCAAGCTGGCAGACAAGGAAAAGGAGCAAGCTGACTGAAAAAGGAAAAGGAGCAAGCTGGCAGACAAGGAAAAGGAGCAAGCTGACTGAAAAAGGAAAAGGAGCAAGCTGGCAGACAAGGAAAAGGAGCAAGCTGACTGAAAAAGAAAAAGGAGCAAGCTGGCAGACAAGGAAAAGGAGCAAGCTGACTGAAAAAGAAAAAGGAGCAAGCTGGCAGACAAGGAAAAGGAGCAAGCTGACTGAAAAAAGAAAAAGGAGCAAGCTGGCAGACAAGGAAAAGGAGCAAGCTGACTGAAAAAAGAAAAAGGAGCAAGCTGGCAGACAAGGAAAAGGAGCAAGCTGACTGAAAACGTAAAAGGAGCAAGCTGGCAGACAAGGAAAAGGAGCAAGCTGACTGAAAACGAAAAAGGAGCAAGCTGGCAGACAAGGAAAAGGAGCAAGCTGACTGAAAACGAAAAAGGAGCAAGCTGGCAGACAAGGAAAAGGAGCAAGCTGACTGAAAACGAAAAAGGAGCAAGCTGGCAGACAAGGAAAAGGAGCAACCTGACTGAAAAAGAAAAAGGAGCAAGCTGGCAGACAAGGAAAAGGAGCAACCTGACTGAAAAAGAAAAAGGAGCAAGCTGGCAGACAAGGAAAAGGAGCAACCTGACTGAAAAAGAAAAAGGAGCAAGCTGGCAGACAAGGAAAAGGAGCAACCTGACTGAAAAAGAAAAAGGAGCAAGCTGGCAGACAAGGAAAAGGAGCAACCTGACTGAAAAAGAAAAAGGAGCAAGCTGGCAGACAAGGAAAAGCAGCAACCTGACTGGAAAAGAAAAAGGAGCAAGCTGGCAGACAAGGAAAAGCAGCAACCTGACTGGAAAAGAAAAAGGAGCAAGCTGGCAGACAAGGAAAAGCAGCAACCTGACTGGAAAAGAAAAAGGAGCAAGCTGGCAGACAAGGAAAAGGAGCAACCTGACTGAAAAAGAAAAAGGAGCAACCTGACTGAAAAAGAAAAAGGAGCAAGCTGGCAGACAAGGAAAAGGAGCAACCTGACTGAAAAAGAAAAAGGAGCAACCTGACTGAAAAAGAAAAAGGAGCAAGCTGGCAGACAAGGAAAAGGAGCAACCTGACTGAAAAAGAAAAAGGAGCAAGCTGGCAGACAAGGAAAAGGAGCAACCTGACTGGAAAAGAAAAAGGAGCAAGCTGGCAGACAAGGAAAAGGAGCAACCTGACTGAAAAAGAAAAAGGAGCAACCTGACTGAAAAAGAAAAAGGAGCAAGCTGGCAGACAAGGAAAAGGAGCAACCTGACTGAAAAAGAAAAAGGAGCAACCTGACTGAAAAAGAAAAAGGAGCAAGTTGGCAGATCAGGAAAAGGAGCAACCTGACTGAAAAAGAAAAAGCAGCAACCTGACTGAAAAAGAAAAAGGAGCAAGTTGGCAGACAAGGAAAAGGAGCAACCTGACTGAAAAAGAAAAAGCAGCAACCTGACTGGAAAAGAAAAAGGAGCAAGCTGGCAGACAAGGAAAAGCAGCAACCTGACTGGAAAAGAAAAAGGAGCAAGCTGGCAGACAAGGAAAAGCAGCAACCTGACTGGAAAAGAAAAAGGAGCAAGCTGGCAGACAAGGAAAAGGAGCAACATGACTGAGAAAGAAAAAGGAGCAACCTGACTGAAAAAGAAAAAGGAGCAAGCTGGCAGACAAGGAAAAGGAGCAACCTGACTGAAAAAGAAAAAGGAGCAAGCTGGCAGACAAGGAAAAGGAGCAACCTGACTGGAAAAGAAAAAGGAGCAAGCTGGCAGACAAGGAAAAGGAGCAACCTGACTGGAAAAGAAAAAGGAGCAAGCTGGCAGACAAGGAAAAGGAGCAACCTGACTGGAAAAGAAAAAGGAGCAAGCTGGCAGACAAGGAAAAGGAGCAACCTGACTGAAAAAGAAAAAGGAGCAACCTGACTGAAAAAGAAAAAGGAGCAAGCTGGCAGACAAGGAAAAGGAGCAACCTGACTGAAAAAGAAAAAGGAGCAACCTGACTGAAAAAGAAAAAGGAGCAAGCTGGCAGACAAGGAAAAGGAGCAACCTGACTGAAAAAGAAAAAGGAGCAAGCTGGCAGACAAGGAAAAGGAGCAACCTGCCTGGAAAAGAAAAAGGAGCAAGCTGGCAGACAAGGAAAAGGAGCAACCTGCCTGGAAAAGAAAAAGGAGCAAGCTGGCAGACAAGGAAAAGGAGCAACCTGCCTGAAAAAGAAAAAGGAGCAAGCTGGCAGACAAGGAAAAGGAGCAACCTGCCTGAAAAAGAAAAAGGAGCAAGCTGGCAGACAAGGAAAAGGAGCAACCTGCCTGAAAAAGAAAAAGGAGCAAGCTGGCAGACAAGGAAAAGGAGCAACCTGCCTGAAAAAGAAAAAGGAGCAAGCTGGCAGACAAGGAAAAGGAGCAACCTGCCTGAAAAAGAAAAAGGAGCAAGCTGGCAGACAAGGAAAAGGAGCAACCTGACTGAAAAAGAAAAAGGAGCAAGCTGGCAGACAAGGAAAAGCAGCAACGTGACTGAAAAAGAAAAAGGAGCAAGCTGGCAGACAAGGAAAAGCAGCAACGTGACTGAAAAAGAAAAAGGAGCAAGCTGGCAGACAAGGAAAAGCAGCAACGTGACTGAAAAAGAAAAAGGAGCAAGCTGGCAGACAAGGAAAAGCAGCAACCTGACTGAAAAAGAAAAAGGAGCAAGCTGGCAGACAAGGAAAAGCAGCAACCTGACTGGAAAAGAAAAAGGAGCAAGCTGGCAGACAAGGAAAAGCAGCAACCTGACTGGAAAAGAAAAAGGAGCAAGCTGGCAGACAAGGAAAAGCAGCAACCTGACTGGAAAAGAAAAAGGAGCAAGCTGGCAGACAAGGAAAAGCAGCAACCTGACTGGAAAAGAAAAAGGAGCAAGCTGGCAGACAAGGAAAAGCAGCAACCTGACTGGAAAAGAAAAAGGAGCAAGCTGGCAGACAAGGAAAAGCAGCAACCTGACTGGAAAAGAAAAAGGAGCAAGCTGGCAGACAAGGAAAAGCAGCAACCTGACTGGAAAAGAAAAAGGAGCAACCTGACTGAAAAAGAAAAAGGAGCAAGCTGGCAGACAAGGAAAAGGAGCAACCTGACTGAAAAAGAAAAAGGAGCAAGCTGGCAGACAAGGAAAAGGAGCAACCTGACTGGAAAAGAAAAAGGAGCAACCTGACTGGAAAAGAAAAAGGAGCAACCTGACTGAAAAAGAAAAAGGAGCAAGCTGGCAGACAAGGAAAAGGAGCAACCTGACTGAAAAAGAAAAAGGAGCAAGCTGGCAGACAAGGAAAAGGAGCAACCTGACTGAAAAAGAAAAAGGAGCAAGCTGGCAGACAAGGAAAAGGAGCAACCTGACTGAAAAAGAAAAAGGAGCAAGCTGGCAGACAAGGAAAAGGAGCAACCTGACTGAAAAAGAAAAAGGAGCAAGCTGGCAGACAAGGAAAAGGAGCAACCTGACTGAAAAAGAAAAAGGAGCAAGCTGGCAGACAAGGAAAAGGAGCAACCTGACTGAAAAAGAAAAAGGAGCAAGCTGGCAGACAAGGAAAAGGAGCAACCTGACTGAAAAAGAAAAAGGAGCAAGCTGGCAGACAAGGAAAAGGAGCAACCTGACTGAAAAAGAAAAAGGAGCAAGCTGGCAGACAAGGAAAAGGAGCAACCTGACTGAAAAAGAAAAAGGAGCAAGCTGGCAGACAAGGAAAAGGAGCAACCTGACTGAAAAAGAAAAAGGAGCAAGCTGGCAGACAAGGAAAAGGAGCAACCTGACTGAAAAAGAAAAAGGAGCAAGCTGGCAGACAAGGAAAAGGAGCAACCTGACTGAAAAAGAAAAAGGAGCAAGCTGGCAGACAAGGAAAAGGAGCAAGCTGACTGAAAAAGAAAAAGGAGCAAGCTGGCAGACAAGGAAAAGGAGCAACCTGACTGAAAAAGAAAAAGGAGCAAGCTGGCAGACAAGGAAAAGGAGCAACCTGACTGAAAAAGAAAAAGGAGCAAGCTGGCAGACAAGGAAAAGGAGCAAGCTGACTGAAAAAGAAAAAGGAGCAAGCTGGCAGACAAGGAAAAGGAGCAAGCTGACTGAAAAAGAAAAAGGAGCAAGCTGGCAGACAAGGAAAAGGAGCAAGCTGACTGAAAAAGAAAAAGGAGCAAGCTGGCAGACAAGGAAAAGGAGCAAGCTGACTGGAAAAGAAAAAGGAGCAAGCTGGCAGACAAGGAAAAGGAGCAAGCTGACTGGAAAAGAAAAAGGAGCAAGCTGGCAGACAAGGAAAAGGAGCAAGCTGACTGGAAAAGAAAAAGGAGCAAGCTGGCAGACAAGGAAAAGGAGCAAGCTGACTGGAAAAGAAAAAGGAGCAAGCTGGCAGACAAGGAAAAGCAGCAACCTGACTGGAAAAGAAAAAGGAGCAAGCTGGCAGACAAGGAAAAGCAGCAACCTGACCGGAAAAGAAAAAGGAGCAAGCTGGCAGACAAGGAAAAGCAGCAACCTGACCGGAAAAGAAAAAGGAGCAAGCTGGCAGACAAGGAAAAGCAGCAACCTGACCGGAAAAGAAAAAGGAGCAAGCTGGCAGACAAGGAAAAGCAGCAACCTGACCGAAAAAGAAAAAGGAGCAAGCTGGCAGACAAGGAAAAGCAGCAACCTGACCGAAAAAGAAAAAGGAGCAAGCTGGCAGACAAGGAAAAGGAGCAAGCTGACCGAAAAAGAAAAAGGAGCAAGCTGACTGAAAAAGAAAAAGGAGCAAGCTGACCGAAAAAGAAAAAGGAGCAAGCTGACTGAAAAAGAAAAAGGAGCAAGCTGGCAGACAAGGAAAAGGAGCAAGCTGACTGAAAAAGAAAAAGGAGCAAGCTGGCAGACAAGGAAAAGGAGCAACCTGACTGAAAAAGAAAAAGGAGCAAACTGGCAGACAAGGAAAAGGAGCAAGCTGACTGAAAAACAAAAAGGAGCAAGCTGGCAGACAAGGAAAAGGAGCAACCTGACTGAAAAAGAAAAAGGAGCAAGCTGGCAGACAAGGAAAAGGAGCAACCTGACTGAAAAAGAAAAAGGAGCAAGCTGGCAGACAAGGAAAAGGAGCAACCTGACTGAAAAAGAAAAAGGAGCAAGCTGGCAGACAAGGAAAAGGAGCAACCTGACTGAAAAAGAAAAAGGAGCAAGCTGGCAGACAAGGAAAAGGAGCAACCTGACTGAAAAAGAAAAAGGAGCAAGCTGGCAGACAAGGAAAAGGAGCAACCTGACTGAAAAAGAAAAAGGAGCAAGCTGGCAGACAAGGAAAAGGAGCAACCTGACTGAAAAAGAAAAAGGAGCAAGCTGGCAGACAAGGAAAAGGAGCAACCTGACTGAAAAAGAAAAAGGAGCAAGCTGGCAGACAAGGAAAAGGAGCAACCTGACTGAAAAAGAAAAAGGAGCAAGCTGGCAGACAAGGAAAAGGAGCAACCTGACTGAAAAAGAAAAAGGAGCAAGCTGGCAGACAAGGAAAAGGAGCAAGCTGACTGAAAAAGAAAAAGGAGCAAGCTGGCAGACAAGGAAAAGGAGCAAGCTGACTGAAAAAGAAAAAGGAGCAAGCTGGCAGACAAGGAAAAGGAGCAAGCTGACTGAAAAAGAAAAAGGAGCAAGCTGGCAGACAAGGAAAAGGAGCAAGCTGACTGAAAAAGAAAAAGGAGCAAGCTGGCAGACAAGGAAAAGGAGCAACCTGACTGAAAAAGAAAAAGGAGCAAGCTGGCAGACAAGGAAAAGGAGCAAGCTGACTGAAAAAGAAAAAGGAGCAAGCTGGCAGACAAGGAAAAGGAGCAAGCTGACTGAAAAAGAAAAAGGAGCAAGCTGGCAGACAAGGAAAAGGAGCAAGCTGACTGAAAAAGAAAAAGGAGCAAGCTGGCAGACAAGGAAAAGGAGCAAGCTGACTGAAAAAGAAAAAGGAGCAAGCTGGCAGACAAGGAAAAGCAGCAACCTGACTGGAAAAGAAAAAGGAGCAAGCTGGCAGACAAGGAAAAGGAGCAAGCTGACTGAAAAAGAAAAAGGAGCAAGCTGGCAGACAAGGAAAAGCAGCAACCTGACTGGAAAAGAAAAAGGAGCAAGCTGGCAGACAAGGAAAAGCAGCAACCTGACTGGAAAAGAAAAAGGAGCAAGCTGGCAGACAAGGAAAAGCAGCAACCTGACTGGAAAAGAAAAAGGAGCAAGCTGGCAGACAAGGAAAAGGAGCAAGCTGGCAGACAAGGAAAAGCAGCAACCTGACTGGAAAAGAAAAAGGAGCAAGCTGGCAGACAAGGAAAAGGAGCAAGCAGGCAGACAAGGAGAAGGAGCAAGCTGGCAGACAAGGAAAGAGAGCAAGCTGGCAGACAAGGAAAAGGAGCAAGCTGGCAGACAAGGAAAAGGAGCAAGCTGGCAGACAAGGAAAAGGAGCAAGCTGGCAGACAAGGAAAGAGAGCAAGCTGGCAGACAAGGAAAAGGAGCAAGCTGGCAGACAAGGAAAAGGAGCAAGCTGGCAGACAAGGAAAGAGAGCAAGCTGGCAGATAAGGAAAAGGAGCAAGCTGGCAGACAAGGAAAAGGAGCAAGCTGGCAGACAAGGAAAAGGAGCAAGCTGGCAGACAAGGAAAAGGAGCAAGCTGGCAGACAAGGAAAAGGAGCAAGCTGGCAGACAAGGAAAAGGAGCAAGCTGGCAGACAAGGAAAGAGAGCAAGCTGGCAGACAAGGAAAAGGAGCAACCTGACTGAAAAAGAAAAAGGAGCAAGCTGGCAGACAAGGAAAAGGAGCAACCTGACTGAAAAAGAAAAAGGAGCAAGCTGGCAGACAAGGAAAAGGAGCAACCTGACTGAAAAAGAAAAAGGAGCAAGCTGGCAGACAAGGAAAAGGAGCAACCTGACTGAAAAAGAAAAAGGAGCAAGCTGGCAGACAAGGAAAAGCAGCAACCTGACTGGAAAAGAAAAAAGGAGCAAGCTGGCAGACAAGGAAAAGCAGCAACCTGACTGGAAAAGAAAAAGGAGCAAGCTGGCAGACAAGGAAAAGCAGCAACCTGACTGGAAAAGAAAAAGGAGCAAGCTGGCAGACAAGGAAAAGCAGCAACCTGACTGGAAAAGAAAAAGGAGCAAGCTGGCAGACAAGGAAAAGCAGCAACCTGACTGGAAAAGAAAAAGGAGCAAGCTGGCAGACAAGGAAAAGGAGCAAGCTGGCAGACAAGGAAAAGCAGCAACCTGACTGGAAAAGAAAAAGGAGCAAGCTGGCAGACAAGGAAAAGGAGCAAGCTGGCAGACAAGGAAAAGCAGCAACCTGACTGGAAAAGAAAAAGGAGCAAGCTGGCAGACAAGGAAAAGGAGCAAGCTGGCAGACAAGGAAAAGGAGCAACCTGACTGGAAAAGAAAAAGGATCAAGCTGGCAGACAAGGAAAAGGAGCAAGCTGGCAGACAAGGAAAAGGAGCAACCTGACTGAAAAAGAAAAAGGAGCAAACTGGCAGACAAGGAAAAGGAGCAAGCTGGCAGACAAGGAAAAGCTGCAAGCTGGCAGACAAGGAAAAGGAGCAAGCTGGCAGACAAGGAAAAGCTGCAAGCTGGCAGACAAGGAAAAGGAGCAAGCTGGCAGACAAGGAAAAGGAGCAACCTGACTGAAAAAGAAAAAGGAGCAAGCTGGCAGACAAGGAAAAGGAGCAAGCTGACTGAAAAAGAGAAAGGAGCAAGCTGGCAGACAAGGAAAAGGAGCAAGCTGACCGAAAAAGAAAAAGGAGCAAGCTGGCAGACAAGGAAAAGGAGCAAGCTGACTGAAAAAGAAAAAGGAGCAAGCTGACTGAAAAAGAAAAAGGAGCAAGCTGGCAGACAAGGAAAAGGAGCAAGCTGACTGAAAAAGAAAAAGGAGCAAGCTGGCAGACAAGGAAAAGGAGCAAGCTGACTGAAAAAGAAAAAGAAGCAAGCTGGCAGACAAGGAAAAGCAGCAACCTGACTGAAAAAGAAAAAGGAGCAAGCTGGCAGACAAGGAAAAGGAGCAAGCTGACTGAAAAAGAAAAAGGAGCAAGCTGGCAGACAAGGAAAAGGAGCAAGCTGACTGAAAAAGAAAAAGGAGCAAGCTGGCAGACAAGGAAAAGGAGCAAGCTGACTGGAAAAGAAAAAGGAGCAAGCTGGCAGACAAGGAAAAGGAGCAAGCTGACTGAAAAAGAAAAAGGAGCAAGCTGGCAGACAAGGAAAAGGAGCAAGCTGACTGAAAAAGAAAAAGGAGCAAGCTGGCAGACAAGGAAAAAGAGCAAGCTGACTGAAAAAGAAAAAGGAGCAAGCTGGCAGACAAGGAAAAGGAGCAAGCTGACTGAAAATGAAAAAGGAGCAAGCTGGCAGACAAGGAAAAGGAGCAAGCTGACTGAAAAAGAAAAAGGAGCAAGCTGGCAGACAAGGAAAAGGAGCAACCTGACTGAAAAAGAAAAAGGAGCAAGCTGGCAGACAAGGAAAAGGAGCAAGCTGACTGAAAAAGAAAAAGGAGCAAGCTGGCAGACAAGGAAAAGGAGCAAGCTGACTGAAAAAGAAAAAGGAGCAAGCTGGCAGACAAGGAAAAGCAGCAACCTGACTGGAAAAGAAAAAGGAGCAAGCTGGCAGACAAGGAAAAGGAGCAAGCTGACTGAAAAAGAAAAAGGAGCAAGCTGGCAGACAAGGAAAAGCAGCAACCTGACTGGAAAAGAAAAAGGAGCAAGCTGGCAGACAAGGAAAAGCAGCAACCTGACTGGAAAAGAAAAAGGAGCAAGCTGGCAGACAAGGAAAAGCAGCAACCTGACTTGAACAGAAAAAGGAGCAAGCTGGCAGACAAGGAAAAGCAGCAACCTGACTGGAAAAGAAAAAGGAGCAAGCTGGCAGACAAGGAAAAGCAGCAACCTGACTGAAAAAGAAAAAGGAGCAAGCTGACTGAAAAAGAAAAAGGAGCAAGCTGGCAGACAAGGAAAAGGAGCAACCTGACTGAAAAAGAAAAAGGAGCAAGCTGGCAGACAAGGAAAAGGAGCAACCTGACTGAAAAAGAAAAAGGAGCAAGCTGGCAGACAAGGAAAAGGAGCAACCTGACTGAAAAAGAAAAAGGAGCAAGCTGGCAGACAAGGAAAAGGAGCAACCTGACTGAAAAAGAAAAAGGAGAAGCTGGCAGACAAGGAAAAGGAGCAACCTGACTGAAAAAGAAAAAGGAGCAAGCTGGCAGACAAGGAAAAGGAGCAACCTGTCTGAAAAAGAAAAAGGAGCAAGCTGGCAGACAAGGAAAAGGAGCAACCTGACTGAAAAAGAAAAAGGAGCAAGCTGGCAGACAAGGAAAAGCAGCAACCTGACTGAAAAAGAAAAAGGAGCAAGCTGGCAGACAAGGAAAAGGAGCAACCTGACTGAAAAAGAAAAAGGAGCAAGCTGGCAGACAAGGAAAAGGAGCAACCTGACTGAAAAAGAAAAAGGAGCAAGCTGGCAGACAAGGAAAAGCAGCAACCTGACTGAAAAAGAAAAAGGAGCAAGCTGGCAGACAAGGAAAAGCAGCAACCTGACTGAAAAAGAAAAAGGAGCAAGCTGGCAGACAAGGAAAAGGAGCAACCTGACTGAAAAAGAAAAAGGAGCAAGCTGGCAGACAAGGAAAAGGAGCAACCTGACTGAAAAAGAAAAAGGAGCAAGCTGGCAGACAAGGAAAAGGAGCAACCTGACTGAAAAAGAAAAAGGAGCAAGCTGGCAGACAAGGAAAAGCAGCAACCTGACTGAAAAAGAAAAAGGAGCAAGCTGGCAGACAAGGAAAAGCAGCAACCTGACTGAAAAAGAAAAAGGAGCAAGCTGGCAGACAAGGAAAAGCAGCAACCTGACTGAAAAAGAAAAAGGAGCAAGCTGGCAGACAAGGAAAAGCAGCAACCTGACTGGAAAAGAAAAAAGGAGCAAGCTGGCAGACAAGGAAAAGCAGCAACCTGACTGGAAAAGAAAAAGGAGCAAGCTGGCAGACAAGGAAAAGCAGCAACCTGACTGGAAAAGAAAAAGGAGCAAGCTGGCAGACAAGGAAAAGCAGCAACCTGACTGGAAAAGAAAAAGGAGCAAGCTGGCAGACAAGGAAAAGCAGCAACCTGACTGGAAAAGAAAAAGGAGCAAGCTGGCAGACAAGGAAAAGCAGCAACCTGACTGAAAAAGAAAAAGGAGCAAGCTGGCAGACAAGGAAAAGGAGCAAGCAGGCAGACAAGGAAAAGGAGCAAGCTGGCAGACAAGGAAAGAGAGCAAGCTGGCAGACAAGGAAAAGGAGCAAGCTGGCAGACAAGGAAAAGGAGCAAGCTGGCAGACAAGGAAAAGGAGCAAGCTGGCAGACAAGGAAAGAGAGCAAGCTGGCAGACAAGGAAAAGGAGCAAGCTGGCAGACAAGGAAAAGGAGCAAGCTGGCAGACAAGGAAAGAGAGCAAGCTGGCAGACAAGGAAAAGGAGCAAGCTGGCAGACAAGGAAAAGGAGCAAGCTGGCAGACAAGGAAAAGGAGCAAGCTGGCAGACAAGGAAAAGGAGCAAACTGGCAGACAAGGAAAAGGAGCAAGCTGGCAGACAAGGAAAAGGAGCAAGCTGGCAGACAAGGAAAAGGAGCAAGCTGGCAGACAAGGAAAGAGAGCAAGCTGGCAGACAAGGAAAAGGAGCAACCTGACTGAAAAAGAAAAAGGAGCAAGCTGGCAGACAAGGAAAAGGAGCAACCTGACTGAAAAAGAAAAAGGAGCAAGCTGGCAGACAAGGAAAAGGAGCAACCTGACTGAAAAAGAAAAAGGAGCAAGCTGGCAGACAAGGAAAAGCAGCAACCTGACTGAAAAAGAAAAAGGAGCAAGCTGGCAGACAAGGAAAAGCAGCAACCTGACTGGAAAAGAAAAAGGAGCAAGCTGGCAGACAAGGAAAAGCAGCAACCTGACTGGAAAAGAAAAAGGAGCAAGCTGGCAGACAAGGAAAAGCAGCAACCTGACTGGAAAAGAAAAAGGAGCAAGCTGGCAGACAAGGAAAAGCAGCAACCTGACTGGAAAAGAAAAAGGAGCAAGCTGGCAGACAAGGAAAAGCAGCAACCTGACTGGAAAAGAAAAAGGAGCAAGCTGGCAGACAAGGAAAAGGAGCAAGCTGGCAGACAAGGAAAAGGAGCAACCTGACTGGAAAAGAAAAAGGAGCAAGCTGGCAGACAAGGAAAAGCAGCAACCTGACTGGAAAAGAAAAAGGAGCAAGCTGGCAGACAAGGAAAAGGAGCAAGCTGGCAGACAAGGAAAAGGAGCAACCTGACTGGAAAAGAAAAAGGAGCAAGCTGGCAGACAAGGAAAAGGAGCAAGCTGGCAGACAAGGAAAAGGAGCAACCTGACTGAAAAAGGAAAAGGAGCAAGCTGGCAGACAAGGAAAAGGAGCAAGCTGGCAGACAAGGAAAAGCTGCAAGCTGGCAGACAAGGAAAAGGAGCAAGCTGGCAGACAAGGAAAAGGAGCAAGCTGGCAGACAAGGAAAAGGAGCAAGCTGGCAGACAAGGAAAAGCTGCAAGCTGGCAGACAAGGAAAAGCTGCAAGCTGGCAGACAAGGAAAAGCTGCAAGCTGGCAGACAAGGAAAAGGAGCAAGCTGGCAGACAAGGAAAAGCTGCAAGCTGGCAGACAAGGAAAAGCTGCAAGCTGGCAGACAAGGAAAAGGAGCAAGCTGGCAGACAAGGAAAAGCTGCAAGCTGGCAGACAAGGAAAAGGAGCAAGCTGGCAGACAAGGAAAAGGAGCAAGCTGGCAGACAAGGAAAAGGAGCAAGCTGGCAGACAAGGAAAAGGAGCAACCTGACTGAAAAAGAAAAAGGAGCAAGCTGGCAGACAAGAAAAAGGAGCAACCTGACTGAAAAAGAAAAAAGGAGCAAGCTGGCAGACAAGGAAAAGGAGCAACCTGACTGAAAAAGAAAAAGGAGCAAGCTGGCAGACAAGGAAAAGCAGCAACCTGACTGAAAAAGAAAAAGGAGCAAGCTGGCAGACAAGGAAAAGCAGCAACCTGACTGAAAAAGAAAAAGGAGCAAGCTGGCAGACAAGGAAAAGCAGCAACCTGACTGAAAAAGAAAAAGGAGCAAGCTGGCAGACAAGGAAAAGGAGCAACCTGACTGAAAAAGAAAAAGGAGCAAGCTGGCAGACAAGGAAAAGGAGCAACCTGACTGAAAAAGAAAAAGGAGCAAGCTGGCAGACAAGGAAAAGCAGCAACCTGACTGGAAAAGAAAAAGGAGCAAGCTGGCAGACAAGGAAAAGCAGCAACCTGACTGGAAAAGAAAAAGGAGCAAGCTGGCAGACAAGGAAAAGCAGCAACCTGACTGAAAAAAAAAAAGGAGCAAGCTGGCAGACAAGGAAAAGCAGCAACCTGACTGAAAAAGAAAAAGGAGCAAGCTGGCAGACAAGGAAAAAGGAGCAAGCTGGCAGACTAGGAAAAAGGAGCAAGCTGGCAGACTAGGAAAAAGGAGCAAGCTGGCAGACTAGGAAAAAGGAGCAAGCTGGCAGACAAGGAAAAAGGAGCAAGCTGGCAGACAAGGAAAAAGGAGCAAGCTGGCAGACAAGGAAAAAGGAGCAAGCTGGCAGACAAGGAAAAAGGAGCAAGCTGGCAGACAAGGAAAAAGGAGCAAGCTGGCAGACAAGGAAAAAGGAGCAAGCTGGCAGACAAGGAAAAAGGAGCAAGCTTGCAGACAAGGAAAAAGGAGCAAGCTGGCAGACAAGGAAAAAGGAGCAAGCTGGCAGACAAGGAAAAAGGAGCAAGCTGGCAGACAAGGAAAAAGGAGCAAGCTGGCAGACAAGGAAAAAGGAGCAAGCTGGCAGACAAGGAAAAAGGAGCAAGCTGGCAGACAAGGAAAAAGGAGCAAGCTGGCAGACAAGGAAAAAGGAGCAAGCTGGCAGACAAGGAAAAAGGAGCAAGCTGGCAGACAAGGAAAAAGGAGCAAGCTGGCAGACAAGGAAAAAGGAGCAAGCTGGCAGACAAGGAAAAAGGAGCAAGCTGGCAGACAAGGAAAAAGGAGCAAGCTGGCAGACAAGGAAAAAGGAGCAAGCTGGCAGACAAGGAAAAGGAGCAACCTGACTGAAAAAGAAAAAGGAGCAAGCTGGCAGACAAGGAAAAAGGAGCAAGCTGGCAGACAAGGAAAAAGGAGCAAGCTGGCAGACAAGGAAAAAGGAGCAAGCTGGCAGACAAGGAAAAGGAGCAAGCTGGCAGACAAGGAAAAGGAGCAAGCTGGCAGACAAGGAAAAGGAGCAAGCTGGCAGACAAGGAAAAGGAGCAAGCTGGCAGACAAGGAAAAGGAGCAAGCTGGCAGACAAGGAAAAGGAGCAAGCTGGCAGACAAGGAAAAGGAGCAAGCTGGCAGACAAGGAAAAGGAGCAAGCTGGCAGACAAGGAAAAGGAGCAAGCTGGCAGACAAGGAAAAGGAGCAAGCTGGCAGTCAAGGAAAAGGAGCAAGCTGGCAGTCAAGGAAAAGGAGCAAGCTGGCAGACAAGGAAAAGGAGCAAGCTGGCAGTCAAGGAAAAGGAGCAAGCTGGCAGACAAGGAAAAGGAGCAAGCTGACTGAAAAAGGAAAAGGAGCAAGCTGGCAGACAAGGAAAAGGAGCAAGCTGACTGAAAAAGGAAAAGGAGCAAGCTGGCAGACAAGGAAAAGGAGCAAGCTGACTGAAAAAGGAAAAGGAGCAAGCTGGCAGACAAGGAAAAGGAGCAAGCTGACTGAAAAAGAAAAAGGAGCAAGCTGGCAGACAAGGAAAAGGAGCAAGCTGACTGAAAAAGAAAAAGGAGCAAGCTGGCAGACAAGGAAAAGGAGCAAGCTGACTGAAAAAAGAAAAAGGAGCAAGCTGGCAGACAAGGAAAAGGAGCAAGCTGACTGAAAAAAGAAAAAGGAGCAAGCTGGCAGACAAGGAAAAGGAGCAAGCTGACTGAAAACGAAAAAGGAGCAAGCTGGCAGACAAGGAAAAGGAGCAAGCTGACTGAAAACGAAAAAGGAGCAAGCTGGCAGACAAGGAAAAGGAGCAAGCTGACTGAAAACGAAAAAGGAGCAAGCTGGCAGACAAGGAAAAGGAGCAAGCTGACTGAAAACGAAAAAGGAGCAAGCTGGCAGACAAGGAAAAGGAGCAACCTGACTGAAAAAGAAAAAGGAGCAAGCTGGCAGACAAGGAAAAGGAGCAACCTGACTGAAAAAGAAAAAGGAGCAAGCTGGCAGACAAGGAAAAGGAGCAACCTGACTGAAAAAGAAAAAGGAGCAAGCTGGCAGACAAGGAAAAGGAGCAACCTGACTGAAAAAGAAAAAGGAGCAAGCTGGCAGACAAGGAAAAGCAGCAACCTGACTGGAAAAGAAAAAGGAGCAAGCTGGCAGACAAGGAAAAGCAGCAACCTGACTGGAAAAGAAAAAGGAGCAAGCTGGCAGACAAGGAAAAGCAGCAACCTGACTGGAAAAGAAAAAGGAGCAAGCTGGCAGACAAGGAAAAGCAGCAACCTGACTGGAAAAGAAAAAGGAGCAAGCTGGCAGACAAGGAAAAGCAGCAACCTGACTGGAAAAGAAAAAGGAGCAAGCTGGCAGACAAGGAAAAGCAGCAACCTGACTGGAAAAGAAAAAGGAGCAAGCTGGCAGACAAGGAAAAGCAGCAACCTGACTGGAAAAGAAAAAGGAGCAAGCTGGCAGACAAGGAAAAGCAGCAACCTGACTGGAAAAGAAAAAGGAGCAAGCTGGCAGACAAGGAAAAGGAGCAACCTGACTGAAAAAGAAAAAGGAGCAACCTGACTGAAAAAGAAAAAGGAGCAAGCTGGCAGACAAGGAAAAGGAGCAACCTGACTGAAAAAGAAAAAGGAGCAACCTGACTGAAAAAGAAAAAGGAGCAAGCTGGCAGACAAGGAAAAGGAGCAACCTGACTGAAAAAGAAAAAGGAGCAAGCTGGCAGACAAGGAAAAGGAGCAACCTGACTGGAAAAGAAAAAGGAGCAAGCTGGCAGACAAGGAAAAGGAGCAACCTGACTGAAAAAGAAAAAGGAGCAACCTGACTGAAAAAGAAAAAGGAGCAAGCTGGCAGACAAGGAAAAGGAGCAACCTGACTGAAAAAGAAAAAGGAGCAACCTGACTGAAAAAGAAAAAGGAGCAAGTTGGCAGACAAGGAAAAGGAGCAACCTGACTGAAAAAGAAAAAGCAGCAACCTGACTGAAAAAGAAAAAGGAGCAAGTTGGCAGACAAGGAAAAGGAGCAACCTGACTGAAAAAGAAAAAGCAGCAACCTGACTGGAAAAGAAAAAGGAGCAAGCTGGCAGACAAGGAAAAGCAGCAACCTGACTGGAAAAGAAAAAGGAGCAAGCTGGCAGACAAGGAAAAGCAGCAACCTGACTGGAAAAGAAAAAGGAGCAAGCTGGCAGACAAGGAAAAGGAGCAACATGACTGAGAAAGAAAAAGGAGCAACCTGACTGAAAAAGAAAAAGGAGCAAGCTGGCAGACAAGGAAAAGGAGCAACCTGACTGAAAAAGAAAAAGGAGCAAGCTGGCAGACAAGGAAAAGGAGCAACCTGACTGGAAAAGAAAAAGGAGCAAGCTGGCAGACAAGGAAAAGGAGCAACCTGACTGGAAAAGAAAAAGGAGCAAGCTGGCAGACAAGGAAAAGGAGCAACCTGACTGGAAAAGAAAAAGGAGCAAGCTGGCAGACAAGGAAAAGGAGCAACCTGACTGAAAAAGAAAAAGGAGCAACCTGACTGAAAAAGAAAAAGGAGCAAGCTGGCAGACAAGGAAAAGGAGCAACCTGACTGAAAAAGAAAAAGGAGCAAGCTGGCAGACAAGGAAAAGGAGCAACCTGCCTGGAAAAGAAAAAGGAGCAAGCTGGCAGACAAGGAAAAGGAGCAACCTGACTGGAAAAGAAAAAGGAGCAAGCTGGCAGACAAGGAAAAGGAGCAACCTGCCTGAAAAAGAAAAAGGAGCAAGCTGGCAGACAAGGAAAAGGAGCAACCTGCCTGAAAAAGAAAAAGGAGCAAGCTGGCAGACAAGGAAAAGGAGCAACCTGCCTGAAAAAGAAAAAGGAGCAAGCTGGCAGACAAGGAAAAGGAGCAACCTGCCTGAAAAAGAAAAAGGAGCAAGCTGGCAGACAAGGAAAAGGAGCAACCTGCCTGAAAAAGAAAAAGGAGCAAGCTGGCAGACAAGGAAAAGGAGCAACCTGCCTGAAAAAGAAAAAGGAGCAAGCTGGCAGACAAGGAAAAGGAGCAACCTGCCTGAAAAAGAAAAAGGAGCAAGCTGGCAGACAAGGAAAAGGAGCAACCTGCCTGAAAAAGAAAAAGGAGCAAGCTGGCAGACAAGGAAAAGCAGCAACGTGACTGAAAAAGAAAAAGGAGCAAGCTGGCAGACAAGGAAAAGCAGCAACGTGACTGAAAAAGAAAAAGGAGCAAGCTGGCAGACAAGGAAAAGCAGCAACGTGACTGAAAAAGAAAAAGGAGCAAGCTGGCAGACAAGGAAAAGCAGCAACCTGACTGGAAAAGAAAAAGGAGCAAGCTGGCAGACAAGGAAAAGCAGCAACCTGACTGGAAAAGAAAAAGGAGCAAGCTGGCAGACAAGGAAAAGCAGCAACCTGACTGGAAAAGAAAAAGGAGCAAGCTGGCAGACAAGGAAAAGGAGCAACCTGACTGGAAAAGAAAAAGGAGCAAGCTGGCAGACAAGGAAAAGCAGCAACCTGACTGGAAAAGAAAAAGGAGCAACCTGACTGGAAAAGAAAAGGAGCAACCTGACTGAAAAAGAAAAAGGAGCAAGCTGGCAGACAAGGAAAAGGAGCAACCTGACTGAAAAAGAAAAAGGAGCAAGCTGGCAGACAAGGAAAAGGAGCAACCTGACTGGAAAAGAAAAAGGAGCAACCTGACTGAAAAAGAAAAAGGAGCAAGCTGGCAGACAAGGAAAAGGAGCAACCTGACTGAAAAAGAAAAAGGAGCAAGCTGGCAGACAAGGAAAAGGAGCAACCTGACTGAAAAAGAAAAAGGAGCAAGCTGGCAGACAAGGAAAAGGAGCAACCTGACTGAAAAAGAAAAAGGAGCAAGCTGGCAGACAAGGAAAAGGAGCAACCTGACTGAAAAAGAAAAAGGAGCAAGCTGGCAGACAAGGAAAAGGAGCAACCTGACTGAAAAAGAAAAAGGAGCAAGCTGGCAGACAAGGAAAAGGAGCAACCTGACTGAAAAAGAAAAAGGAGCAAGCTGGCAGACAAGGAAAAGGAGCAACCTGACTGAAAAAGAAAAAGGAGCAAGCTGGCAGACAAGGAAAAGGAGCAACCTGACTGAAAAAGAAAAAGGAGCAAGCTGGCAGACAAGGAAAAGGAGCAACCTGACTGAAAAAGAAAAAGGAGCAAGCTGGCAGACAAGGAAAAGGAGCAACCTGACTGAAAAAGAAAAAGGAGCAAGCTGGCAGACAAGGAAAAGGAGCAACCTGACTGAAAAAGAAAAAGGAGCAAGCTGGCAGACAAGGAAAAGGAGCAACCTGACTGAAAAAGAAAAAGGAGCAAGCTGGCAGACAAGGAAAAGGAGCAACCTGACTGAAAAAGAAAAAGGAGCAAGCTGGCAGACAAGGAAAAGGAGCAACCTGACTGAAAAAGAAAAAGGAGCAAGCTGGCAGACAAGGAAAAGGAGCAACCTGACTGAAAAAGAAAAAGGAGCAAGCTGGCAGACAAGGAAAAGGAGCAACCTGACTGAAAAAGAAAAAGGAGCAAGCTGGCAGACAAGGAAAAGGAGCAACCTGACTGAAAAAGAAAAAGGAGCAAGCTGGCAGACAAGGAAAAGGAGCAACCTGACTGAAAAAGAAAAAGGAGCAAGCTGGCAGACAAGGAAAAGGAGCAACCTGACTGAAAAAGAAAAAGGAGCAAGCTGGCAGACAAGGAAAAGGAGCAACCTGACTGAAAAAGAAAAAGGAGCAAGCTGGCAGACAAGGAAAAGGAGCAACCTGACTGAAAAAGAAAAAGGAGCAAGCTGGCAGACAAGGAAAAGGAGCAACCTGACTGAAAAAGAAAAAGGAGCAAGCTGGCAGACAAGGAAAAGGAGCAACCTGACTGAAAAAGAAAAAGGAGCAAGCTGGCAGACAAGGAAAAGGAGCAACCTGACTGAAAAAGAAAAAGGAGCAAGCTGGCAGACAAGGAAAAGGAGCAACCTGACTGAAAAAGAAAAAGGAGCAAGCTGGCAGACAAGGAAAAGGAGCAACCTGACTGAAAAAGAAAAAGGAGCAAGCTGGCAGACAAGGAAAAGGAGCAACCTGACTGAAAAAGAAAAAGGAGCAAGCTGGCAGACAAGGAAAAGGAGCAACCTGACTGAAAAAGAAAAAGGAGCAAGCTGGCAGACAAGGAAAAGGAGCAACCTGACTGAAAAAGAAAAAGGAGCAAGCTGGCAGACAAGGAAAAGGAGCAACCTGACTGAAAAAGAAAAAGGAGCAAGCTGGCAGACAAGGAAAAGGAGCAACCTGACTGAAAAAGAAAAAGGAGCAAGCTGGCAGACAAGGAAAAGGAGCAGGCTGGCTGAAAAAGAAAAAGGAGCAAGCTGGCAGACAAGGAAAAGGAGCAGGCTGGCTGAAAAAGAAAAAGGAGCAAGCTGGCAGACAAGGAAAAGGAGCAGGCTGGCTGAAAAAGAAAAAGGAGCAAGCTGGCAGACAAGGAAAAGGAGCAGGCTGGCTGAAAAAGAAAAAGGAGCAAGCTGGCAGACAAGGAAAAGGAGCAACCTGACTGAAAAAGAAAAAGGAGCAAGCTGGCAGACAAGGAAAAGAAGCAGGCTGGCTGACAAGGAAAAGGAGCAAGCTGGCTGACAAGGAAAAGAAGCAGGCTGGCTGGCAAGGAAAAGAAGCAGGCTGGCTGGCAAGGAAAAGAAGCAGGCTGGCTGGCAAGGAAAAGAAGCAAGCTGGCAGACAAGGAAAAGGAGCAAGCTGGCAGACAAGGAAAAGGAGCAAGCTGGCAGACAAGGAAAAGGAGCAAGCTGGCAGACAAGGAAAAGGAGCAAGCTGGCAGACAAGGAAAAGGAGCAAGCTGGCAGACAAGGAAAAGGAGCAAGCTGGCAGACAAGGAAAAGGAGCAAGCTGGCAGACAAGGAAAAGGAGCAAGCTGGCAGACAAGGAAAAGGAGCAAGCTGGCAGACAAGGAAAAGGAGCAAGCTGACTGAAAAAGGAAAGTAGCAAGCAGGCTGACAAGGAAAAGAAGCAAGCTGACTGAAAAAGGAAAGTAGCAAGCAGGCTGACAAGGAAAAGAAGCAAGCTGACTGAAAAAGGAAAGTAGCAAGCAGGCTGACAAGGAAAAGAAGCAAGCTGACTGAAAAAGGAAAGTAGCAAGCAGGCTGACAAGGAAAAGAAGCAAGCTGACTGAAAAAGGAAAGTAGCAAGCAGGCTGACAAGGAAAAGA
>JAUMJJ010001005.1:0-27728 GCA_033556795.1 Tapera naevia | reverse complement strand
CCTAATTAGCCAACTCCCCCCCCCCCCGGGCTGACCCAGGCCTGGTGCTGCTGCTCCTGCTGCTGCAGCTCGCTCTCATCGGCGCACGGCCGGTCCAGGTTGAACCAGAGCGGCTCGGTGAGGCGGGGCAGCAGCGACGGGAACAGCGTGGCCATGGCGGGGCGGGGGGATGGGAACGGAGAGGGGGGGGGGGGGAGGGAGGGAGCGAGAGGCACCGGGAGCACCGGGAGCACCGGGAAGAGGCAACACCGGAAGTCACCGACCCGGAAGTGACAGCGGGGAAAGGGAGGGGCAGGAAGTGCGCGGAACGGCAATGCGCATGCGCGAAGGGAGGGGCCGGAAAAGCACGCCCACGAAGCGTGTGATGAGGCGGGGCAGAGGGTGAGTGACAAGTAAATGAACCAATCAGTGAGGGGAAGGGTGATTGATGGAGGCGGGGAAGTATGATTGACAGGTGAAATAACCAATCGGAGAGAGAATCTCAGGGCACGGGGAGAGGGTGACCACGCCCATGGGAGAGTGATAGGGCGAGGGGAGTGATTGATGGAGACTGGGGTGGTGATTGACAGGTGGCAAAGCCAATCAGAGAGGGCATCACAGGACGAGGGGAGGGGACAAGCCCGGGGTGGTTGATGGAGGCCTTAATTAATTAATGAGGAGGGGCCTAATTAACTACTGCCCCCGCATCTGTGACCCCGTTTGGGGGGGTCTTTGCCCCTCCCAACCCGTCTGAGACCCTAATTTTGGGGGTCCCCACCCCAAATGTGACCCCAAAGTAGGGGTCCCTCCCCCCCCATCTGTGACCCCAATTTGGGGGTCCCCACCCCAAATGTGACCCCAAAGTAGGGGTCCCTCCCCCCCATCTGTGACCCCAATTTGGGGGTCCCCACCCCAAAAGTGACCCCAAAGTAGGGGTCCCTCCCCCCCATCTGTGACCCCAATTTGGGGGTCCCCACCCCAAATGTGACCCCAAAGTAGGGGTCCCTCCCCCCCATCTGTGACCCCAATTTGGGGATCCCCACCCCAAATGTGACCTCAAAGTAGGGGTCCCTCCCCCCCATCTGTGACCCCAATTTGGGGGTCCCCACCCCAAATGTGACCCCAAAGTAGGGGTCCCTCCCCCCCATCTGTGACCCCAATTTTGGGGTCTCCACCCCAAATGTGGCCACAAAGTAGGGGTCCCTCCCCCCCCATCTGTGACCCCAATTTTGGGGTCCCCACCCCAAATGTGATCCCAAAGTAAGGGTCCCTCCCCCCCATCTGTGACCCCAATTTGGGGGTCCCCACCCCAAATGTGACCCCAAAGTAGGGGTCCCTCCCCCCCATCTGTGACCCCAATTTGGGCGTCCCCACCCCAAATGTGACCCCAAAGTAGGGGTCCCACCCCCCCCCATCTTTGACCTCAATCTGGGGGTCCCCACCCCAAATGTGACCCCAAAGTAGGGGTCCCTCCCCCCCCATCTGTGACCCCAATTTGGGGGTCCCCACCCCAAATGTGACACCAAAGTAGGGGTCCCTCGCCCCCACCTGTGACCAAATTTTGGGGTCCCCACCCCAAATGTGACCCCAAAGTAGGGGTCCCTCCCCCCCATCTGTGACCCCAATTTGGGGGTCCCCACCCCAAATGTGACCCCAAAGTAGGGGTCCCTCCCCCCCATCTGTGACCCCAATTTGGGGGTCCCCACCCCAAATGTGGCCCCAAAGTAGGGGTCCCTCCCCCCCCATCTGTGACCCCAATTTGGGGGTCCCCACCCCAAATGTGACCCCAAAGTAGGGGTCCCTCCTCCCCATCTGTGACCCCAATTTTGGGGTCCCCACCCCAAATGTGACCCCAAAGTAGGGGTCCCTCCCCCCCATCTGTGACCCCAATTTGGGGGTCCCCACCCCAAATGTGACCCCAAAGTAGGGGTCCCTCCCCCCCATCTGTGACCCCAATTTGGGGGTCCCCACCCCAAATGTGGCCCCAAAGTAGGGGTCCCTCCCCCCCATCTGTGACTTCAATTTGGGGGTCCCCAACCCAAATGTGACCCCAAAGTAGGGGTCCCTCCCCCCCCATCTGTGACCAAATTTTGGGGTCCTCACCCCAAATGTGACCCCAAAGTAGGGGTCCCTCCCCCCCATCTGTGACCCCAATTTGGGGGTCCCCACCCCAAATGTGACCCCAAAGTAGGGGTCCCTCCCCCCCCATCTGTGACCCCAATTTTGGGGTCCCCACCCCAAATGTGACCTCAAATTAGGGGTCCCTCCCCCCCCATCTGTGACCCCAATTTGGGGGTCCCTCCCCCCCATCTGTGACCCCAATTTGGGGGTCCCCACCCCAAATGTGACCCCAAAGTAGGGGTCCCTCCCCCCCATCTGTGACCCCAATTTGGGGGTCCCCACCCCAAATGTGACCCCAAAGTAGGGGTCCCCACCCCAAATGTGACCCCAATTTTGGGTCCCCCACTCATCTGTGACCCCAGTTTGGGTTTCCTCTCACCCCATCTCTGACCCCTAAGAGGGATCCCCCACCCCAGATGTGACCCCAAAGTGGGGTCCACGTGGGGTCAATCCAGGCCACTGGGTACCACAAGGTGCCACCAACACGCCCCACCACCCCCCCATAACTGGTGGCCACATCCCACCCTTGGTGGCCACATCCCACAACTGGTGGCCACATCCCATAATTGGTGGCCACATCCCACAACTGGTGGCCACATCCCATAATTGGTGGCCGCATCCCACCCTTGGTGGTCGCATCCCACCCTTGGTGGCCCCATCCCTTGCTTGGTGGCCCCATCCCACCCTTGTTGGCCCCATCCCTTGCTTGGTGGCCACGTCCCATGACCGGTGGCCAAGGGTTGTTCCGCTCCGAGGTTGCGTCCCACGTGCCAAGTCCTGGACTTTGTCCCCTGGTGCCACCACCCTCCTCCCCTTCCCTCCCCCCTTCTCCTGGCAGAGCGATGGCGGCCGCGTGGGCTCTGCTCTTGGTGCTCCTCACGGTGGGTTCCTCCGCCGCCGCCGCCGCCGCCGCCGCCGCCGCGTGGGAGTCGCTGCTCAACGTCTGCATGGACGCCAAGCACCACAAAACTGCCCCCGGGCCCGAGGGGCAGCTCTACGGGCAGGTAGGACCTCGGCGCCGTGGTGGCACCTCCAACATCTCCTGGTGGGGTCACCAGGATGGAGTCCATCGGGTCCTTTGGTGTGGTGGCATCTCCTACAGCTTCGGCCCACGTTGGGGAGAGCTGGTGGGTCCCATCCCTGCTCTGGTGGGACCTGGTTGGGTTCCATCCTGGCTCTGGTGGGACCTGGTTGGGCTCCATCCCAGCCCTGGTGGGTTCTTGGTCCATCCTAGTTCTGGTGGGGCCTGGTTGGGGTCCATCCCAGTTCTGGTGGGACTTGGTTGGGCTCCATCCCAGCTCTGGTGGGACTTGGTTGGGTTCCATCCTGGCTCTGGTGGGACTTGGTTGGGCTCCATCCCAGCTCTGGTGGGTTCTTGGTCCATCCTAGTTCTGGTGGGGCCTGGTTGGGGTCCATCCCAGTTCTGGTGGGGCCTGGTTGGGGTCCATCCCAGCTCTGGTGGGACTTGGTTGGGCTCCATCCCAGCTCTGGTGGGTTCTTGGTCCATTCTAGTGGGGCCTGGTTGGGCTCCATCCCAGCCCTGGTGGGTTTCATCCCAGCTCTGGTGGGTCCTTGGTCCATCTCAGCCCTGGTGGGACCTGGTTGGTTCCATCCCAGGTCTGGTGGGTTCCATCCCAGGTCTGGTGGGTTCCATCCCAGCTCTGGTGGGTCCTGGTTGAGCTCCATCCCAGCTCTGGTGGGTTCCATCCCAGCTCTGGTGGGTCCTGGTTGGGCTCCATCCCAGCTCTGATGGGTCCTGGGCCTGAGGGGCAGCTCTATGGGCAGGCAGGACCTCAGCGCGGTGGTGGCACCTCCAGCATCTCCTGGTGAAGTCACCAGGATGGAGCCTGTGGGGTCTTCATTGCCCAGGGTAGGTGTGTTCCTTGGTGTGGTGGCATCTCCTACAGCTTCGGCCCACGTTGGGGAAAGCTGGTGGGTCCCATCCCTGCTCTGGTGGGACCTGGTTGGGTTCCATCCTGGCTCTGGTGGGACTTGGTTGGGCTCCATCCCAGCTCTGGTGGGTTCTTGGTCCATCCTAGTTCTGGTGGGGCCTGGTTGGGGTCCATCCCAGCTCTGGTGGGTTCTTGGTCCATCCTAGTTCTGGTGGGGCCTGGTTGGGGTCCATCCCAGCTCTGGTGGGTTCTTGGTCCATCCCAGTTCTGGTGGGGCCTGGTTGGGCTCCATCCTGGCTCTGGTGGGACTTGGTTGGGCTCCATCCCAGCTCTGGTGGGTTCTTGGTCCATCCTAGTTCTGGTGGGGCCTGGTTGGGCTCCATCTCACCTCAGGTGGGTCCTTGGCTCCATCCAAACTCTGGTGGGTCCTATCCCAGCTCTGGTGGGTTCTTGGTCCATCCTAGTTCTGGTGGGGCCTGGTTGGGCTCCATCCCAGCTCTGGTGGGACCTGGTTGGGTTCCATCCTGGCTCTGGTGGGACTTGGTTGGGCTCCATCCCAGCTCTGGTGGGTTCTTGGTCCATTCTAGTGGGGCCTGGTTGGGCTCCATCCCAGCCCTGGTGGGTTTCATCCCAGCTCTGGTGGGTCCTTGGTCCATCTCAGCCCTGGTGGGACCTGGTTGGTTCCATCCCAGGTCTGGTGGGTTCCATCCCAGCTCTGGTGGGTCCTTGGTTCATCCCGACTCCGCTGGGTCCTGGTTGAGCTCCATCCCAGCTCTGGTGGGACCTGGTTGAGCTCCATCCCAGCCCTGGTGGGTCCTTGGTCCATCCCAGCTCTGGTGGGACCTGGTGGGTTCCATCCCAGCTCTCGTGGGACCTGGTTGGGCTCTGTCCCAGCCCTGGTGGGTTCCATCCCAGCTCTGGTTGGCCCTTGGTCCATCTCAGCCCTGGTGGGTCCTGGTTGGGCTCCATCTCACCTCAGGTGGGTCCTTGGCTCCATCCAAACTCTGGTGGGTCCTATCCCACCTCTGGTAGGTTCTTGGTCCATCCAAGCTCTGGTGGGTCCCATCCCATCTCTGATGGATCCCGTCCCACCTCAGGTGGGTCCCTGGCTCCATCCAAGCTCTGGTGGGTCCCATCCCACCTCAGGTGGGTCCCTGGATCCACCCCAGCTCTGGTGGGTCCCATCCCACCTCAGGTGGGTTCCCAGTGGGTCCCATTCCACCTCAAGAGGGTTCCTGGTGGGTCCCATCCCACCTCAGGTGGGTTCCTGGTGGTCCCATCCCACCTCAAGTGGGTTCCTGGTGGGTCTCATCCTACCTCAGGTGGGTCCCTGGCTCCATCCAAGCTCTGGTGGGTCCCATCCCACCTCAGGTGGGTTCCTGGTGGTCCCATCCCACCTCAAGTGGGTTCCTGGTGGGTCCCATCCCACCTCAGATGGGTCCCTGGATCCACCCCAGCTCTGGTGGGTCCCATCCCACGTCAGGTGGGTTCCCAGTGGGTCCCATTCCACCTTAAGAGGGTTCCTGGTGGGTCCCATCCCACCTCAAGTGGGTTCCTGGTGGTCCCATCCCACCTCAGGTGGGTTCCCAGTGGGTCCCATCCCACCTCAGGTGGGTTCCTGGTGGTCCCATCCCACCCCAGCTCTAGCAGACCTCCCCCCCCTTGATCTCCACCCACCCCACCCCATCCCAGTGCGCCCTCTGGAAGGACAACGCCTGCTGCACCGCCAACACCAGTTTGGAAGCCCACCAGGACCAGTCCTACCTGTACAGCTTCAACTGGGACCACTGCGGGGCGATGCCCGAGAGGTGCAAACGCCACTTCATCCAGGACACCTGTCTGTACGAGTGCTCCCCCAACCTGGGGCCCTGGATCGACCAGGTGGGCACTGGGAGCACTGGGGGGCACTGGGAGCACTGGGAAGGGGCACTGGGAGCACTGGGGACTGACTGGAAGACCACAAATGGGCACTGGGGGGCACTGGGGGGCACTGGGAGCACTGGGGACGGATTGGAAGACCACAAATGGGTGCTGGGAGCACTGGGAGGGGGCACTGGGAGAACTGGGGAATGACTGGAAGACCACAAATGGGCGCTGGGAGCACTGGGAGGGGGCACTGGGAGAACTGGGGAATGACTGGAAGACCACAAATGGGCACTGGGAGCACTGAGAGGGGGCACTGGGAGAACTGGGGAATGACTGGAAGACCACAAATGGGCACTGGGAGCACTGAGAGGGGGCACTGGGAGAACTGGGGAATGACTGGAAGACCACAAATGGGTGCTGGGAGCACTGGGAGGTGGCACTGGAAGAACTGGGGAATGACTGGAAGACCACAAATGGACACTGGGAGCACTGGGAGGGGGCACTGGGAGAACTGGGGAATGACTGGAAGACCACAAATGGGCACTGGGAGCACTGGGGGGCACTGGGAGAACTGGGGACGGACTGGAAGACCACAAATGGGCACTGGGAGCACTGGGAGGGGGCACTGGGAGAACTGGGGAATGACTGGAAGACCACAAATGGGCACTGGGAGCACTGGGAGGGGGCACTGGAAGAACTGGGGAATGACTGGAAGACCACAAATGGGCACTGGGAGCACTGGGGGGCACTGGGAGAACAGGGGAATGACTGGAAGACCACAAATGGGTGCTGGGAGCTCTGGGAGGGGGCACTGGGAGAACTGGGGAATGACTGGAAGACCACAAATGGGCGCTGGGAGCACTGGGAGGGGGTACTGGGAGAACTGGGGACGGACTGGAAGACCACAAATGGACACTGGGAGCACTGGGAGGGGGCACTGGGAGCACTGGGGACGGACTGGAAGACCACAAATGGGCACTGGGAGCACTGGGAGGGGGCACTGGGAGAACTGGGGAATGACTGGAAGACCACAAATGGACACTGGGAGCACTGGGAGGGGGCACTGGGAGCACTGGGGACGGACTGGAAGACCACAAATGGGCACTGGGAGCACTGGGAGGGGGCACTGGGAGAACTGGGGAATGACTGGAAGACCACAAATGGACACTGGGAGCACTGGGAGGGGGCACTGGGAGCACTGGGGACGGACTGGAAGACCACAAATGGGCACTGGGAGCACTGGGAGGGGGCACTGGGAGAACTGGGGAATGACTGGAAGACCACAAATGGACACTGGGAGCACTGGGAGGGGGCACTGGGAGCACTGGGGACGGACTGGAAGACCACAAATGGGCACTGGGAGCACTGGGAGGGGGCACTGGGAGAACTGGGGAATGACTGGAAGACCACAAATGGGCGCTGGGAGCACTGGGAGGGGGCACTGGGAGAACTGGGGAATGACTGGAAGACCACAAATGGGCACTGGGAGCACTGGGGGGCACTGGGAGAACTGGGGAATGACTGGAAGACCACAAATGGGCACTGGGAGCACTGGGAGGGGGCACTGGGAGAACTGGGGACTGACTGGAAGACCACAAATGGGCGCTGGGAGCACTGGGAGGGGGCACTGGGAGCACTGGGGACTGACTGGAAGACTACAAATGGGCGCTGGGAGCACTGGGAGGGGGCACTGGGAGCACTGGGGACGGACTGGAAGACCACAAATGGGCACTGGGAGCACTGGGAGGTGGCACTGGAAGAACTGGGGAATGACTGGAAGACCACAAATGGACACTGGGAGCACTGGGAGGGGGCACTGGGAGAACTGGGGAATGACTGGAAGACCACAAATGGGCACTGGGAGGGGGCACTGGGAGAACTGGGGAATGACTGGAAGACCACAAATGGGCACTGGGAGCACTGGGAGGGGGCACTGGGAGAACTGGGGAATGACTGGAAGACCACAAATGGGCACTGGGAGCACTGGGGGGCACTGGGAGAACTGGGGACTGACTGGAAGACTACAAATGGGCACTGGGAGCACTGGGAGGGGGCACTGGAAGAACTGGGGAATGACTGGAAGACCACAAATGGACACTGGGAGCACTGGGAGGGGGCACTGGGAGAACTGGGGACGGACTGGAAGACCACAAATGGGCACTGGGAGCACTGGGAGGGGGCACTGGGAGAACTGGGGAATGACTGGAAGACCACAAATGGGCACTGGGAGCACTGGGAGGGGGCACTGGGAGCACTGGGGACGGACTGGAAGACCACAAATGGGCACTGGGAGCACTGGGAGGGGGCACTGGGAGAACTGGGGAATGACTGGAAGACCACAAATGGACACTGGGAGCACTGGGAGGGGGCACTGGGAGCACTGGGGACGGACTGGAAGACCACAAATGGGCACTGGGAGCACTGGGAGGGGGCACTGGGAGAACTGGGGAATGACTGGAAGACCACAAATGGGCACTGGGAGCACTGGGAGGGGGCACTGGGAGAACTGGGGAATGACTGGAAGACCACAAATGGGCACTGGGAGCACTGAGAGGGGGCACTGGGAGAACTGGGGAATGACTGGAAGACCACAAATGGGCACTGGGAGCACTGGGAGGGGGCACTGGGAGAACTGGGGAATGACTGGAAGACCACAAATGGGCACTGGGAGCACTGGGGGGCACTGGGAGCACTGGGGACGGACTGGAAGACCACAAATGGGCACTGGGAGCACTGGGAGGGGGCACTGGAAGAACTGGGGAATGACTGGAAGACCACAAATGGGCGCTGGGAGCACTGGGAGGGGGCACTGGGAGAACTGGGGAATGACTGGAAGACCACAAATGGGCACTGGGAGCACTGGGGGGCACTGGGAGAACTGGGGAATGACTGGAAGACCACAAATGGGCACTGGGAGCACTGGGAACTGACTGGAAGTCAATAAGTGGGCACTGGAAGCACTGGGAGGGGACATTGGGAGAACTGGGAGGGGACTGGAGATCCATAAGTTGTGACTGGAAACACTGTGGGGGGTACTGGGACCACTGGAAGGGGGTACTGGGAGCACTGGGAGGGGGCACTGGGAGCACTGGAGACTGACTGGAAGACCACAAATGGGCACCGGGAGCACTGGGAATTGACTGGAAGTCAATAAGTGGGCACTGGAAGCACTGGGAGGGGACATTGGGAGCACTGGGAGGGGACTGGAGATCCATAAGCCGTGACTGGAAACACTGGGGGGGGGTACTGGGAGCACTGGGAACTGACTGGGAGTCAATAAGTGGGCACTGGGAGCACTGGGAGGGGACTGGAGATCCGTAAGTTGCGACTGGAAACACTGTGGGGGGTACTGGGAGCACTGGAAGGGGGCACTGTGAACACTGGGGACTGACTGGAAGATCATAAACGGGCACTGGGAGCACTGGGAACTGACTGGGAGTCAATAAGTGGGCACTGGGAGCACTGGGAGGGGACATTGGGAGCACTGGGAGGGGACATTGGGAGCACTGGGAGGGGACTGGAGATCCATAAGTTGCGACTGGAAACACTGTTGGGGGGTACTGGGAGCACTGGAAGGGAGTACTGGGAGCACTGGGAGGGGGCACCAGGAGTACTGGGGACTGACTGGAAGACCATAAACGGGCACTGGGAGCACTGGGAACTGACTGGAAGTCAATAAGTGGGCACTGGAAGCACTGGGAGGGGACATTGGGAGAACTGGGAGGGGACTGGAGATCCATAAGTTGCGACTGGAAACACTGTTGGGGGGTACTGGGAGCACTGGAAGGGAGTACTGGGAGCACTGGGAGGGGGTACTGGGAGCACTGGGAGGGGGCACCGGAAGTACTGGGGACTGACTGGAAGACCATAAACGGGCACTGGGAGCACTGGGAACTGACTGGAAGTCAATAAGTGGGCACTGGGAGCACTGGGAGGGGGCACTGGGAGCACTGGGAGGGGACTGGAGATCCATAAGTTGCGACTGGGAACACTGTTGGGGGGTACTGGGAGCACTGGAAGGGGGTACTGGGAGCCCGTGGGGGGGGAACTGGGAAGCTGCCGGGGGGGAATTGGGAGCCTTGGTGGGGTGACTGGGAGCAATGGGGGGGACTGGGAGCAATGGGGAGGAACTGGGAGCCATGGCGGGGAGGAGATGGACTGGGCTGGACTGGGGTGCACTGGGTGAACTGGGCTGCACTGGGTGAACTGGGCTGGGCTGGACTGAGGTGCACTGGGCTGGACTGGGGTGCACTGAGTGAACTGGGTTGCACTGGGTGAACTGGGCTGGGCTGGACTGGGGTGCACTGGGTGAACTGGGTTGCACTGGGTGAACTGGGCTGGGCTGGACTGGGGTACACTGGGCTGGGCTGGACTGGGGTGCACTGGGTGGACTGGGGTGCACTGGGTTAAGCTGGGCTGGACTGGGATGCACTGGGCTGGACTGGGGTGCACTGGGTGGACTGGGGTGCACTGGGTGAACTGGGCTGCACTGGGTTGGACTGGTGTGCACTGGTGAGCACTGGGCTGCACTGGTCTGTAGTGGTGCTCACTGGTGTGCACTGGTGCTTACTGGTGTGCACTGGTCTGTATTGGTCTGTACTGGTGCTCACGAGTGTTCACTGGTGAGCACTGGTCTGTACTGGTCTGTACTGCTGCTCACTGGTCTGTACTGGTCTGTACAAGAGCTCACGGGTGCTCATTGGTGAGCACTGGTCTGTACTGCTCTGTACGGTGCTCACTGGTGTGCACTGGTCTGTACTGGGCTGGACTGGTGCCCACCGGTGAGCACTGGTCTGTACTGGACTGTACTGGTGTGCACTGGTCTGTACTGGTCTGTACTGGTCTATACCGGTGCTCACCAGTGTGCACTGGTCTGTACTGGTCTGTACTGTTGCTCACCGGTGTGCACTGGTCTGCACTGGTCTGTACTGGTGCTTACTGGTGTGCACTGCTCTGTACTGGTCTGTACCGGTGCTCACGGTTGCTCACCGGTGAGCACTGGTCTGTACTGGTCTGTACTGATGCTCACTGGTGTGCACTGGTCTGTACTGCTCTGAACCGGAGCTCAACGGTGCGCACTGGTCTGTACTGGTGCTGACTGGTGCACACTGCTGAGCACTGGTCTGTACTGGTCTGTACCGGTGCTCACCGGTGCGCACTTGTCTGTACTGGTGCTGACTGGTGCTGACCGGTGCGCGCTGGTCTGTACTCCTGCTGACCGGTGCGCACTGCTGAGGTCTGCTCTGTACTGGTCTGTACTGGTGCTGACTGGTGCTCACCGGTGAGCGCTGGTCTGTACTGGTCTGTACCGGTGCGCACTGTTCTGTACTGGTGCTGACTGGTGCGCACCGGTGAGCACTGCTCTGTACTGGTCTGTACTGGTGCTCACCGGTGCGCAGTGGTCTGTACTGGTGCTGACTGGTGTGCACCGCTGAGCACTGGTCTGTACTGGTCTGTACTGGTGCTGACTGGTGCACACTGGTCTGTACTGGTGCTGACTGGTGCTCACCGGTGAGCACTGGTCTGTACTGGTCTGTACTGGTGCACACTGTTCTGTACTGGTGCTGACTGGTGCGCACCGGGGAGCACTGCTCTGTACTGGTCTGTACTGGTGCTCACTGGTACGCACTGGTCTGTACTGGTCCTGACTGGTGTGCACCGCTGAGCACTGATCTGTACTGGTGCTGACTGGTGCTCACTGGTGCGCACTGGTCTGTACTGGTCCTGACTGGTGTGCACCGCTGAGCACTGGTCTGTACTGGTCTGTACTGGTGCTGACTGGTGCACACGGGCTGTACTGGTGCTGACTGGTGCTCACTGGTGAGTACTGGTCTGTAGCGGTCTGTACCAGTGCTGACTGGTGCACACTACTGAGCACTGGTCTGTACTGGTGCTCACCGGTGCGCACTGGTCTGTACTGGTCTGTACTGGTCCTGACTGGTGTGCACCGCTGAGCACTGGTCTGTACTGGTCTGTACTGTTGCTGACTGCTGCGCACCGGTGAGCACTGCTCTGTACTGGTCTGTACTGGTCCTGACTGGTGCTGACTGCTGAGCACTGCTCTGTACTGGTCTGTACTGGTCTGGACTGGTGCTCACCGCTGAGCACTGCTCTGTACTGGTCTGTACTGGTCTGGACTGGTGCTCACTGCCGAGCACTGGTCTGTACTGGTCTGGACTGGTGCTCACCGCTGAGCACTGCTCTGTACTGGTCTGTACTGGTGCTGACTGCTGAGCACTGGTCTGTACTGGTCTGGACTGGTGCTCACCGCTGAGCACTGCTCTGTACTGGTGCTGACTGGTGCTGACTGCTGAGCACTGGTCTGTACTGGTGCTGACTGGTGCGCGCCGGCGCGTGCAGACGGACTCGAGCTGGCGCCGGCAGCGCGTGCTCCGGGTGCCGCTGTGCCGCGAGGACTGCGAGCAGTGGTGGGACGACTGCCAGGACGCCGTCACCTGCAAGGTCAACTGGCACCGCGGCTGGAACTGGACCTCAGGTGGGTGGGGGGGACGGGGACCTCCCTTCCGGGCGGGGGGGGGGCCCAGGGTCACCCCCCCAGTGCTCCCAGTCACCCCCCCAGGGCTCCCAGTCACCGCCCGGGGGGCTCCAGTCAACCCTTATGGATCTCCAGTCAACCCTTATGGATCTCCAGTCAACACCTTTGTGGGTCCCCTTGACCCCCCATGGGTCTCCAGTCAACATCCCCCCCGCCTCCATGGATCCCAGTTCCCCCCAATGGATCCCAGTTCCCCTCCATGGATCCCAGTTCCCCTCCATGAATCTCCAGTCACCCCCCATGGGTCTCCAGTCAACCCTTATGGATCTCCAGTCAGCCCTTATGGACCTCCAGTCACCCCCCATAGATCTCCAGTCAACACCATTGTGGGTCCCCTTGACCCCCCATGGCTCTCCAGTCCCCCACCGTGGGTCCCAGTCACCCCCCTGGATCTCCAGTTACCCCCCCCCCCGGGTCTCCAGTCCCCCTCCGAGGGTCTCCAGTCAACCCTTATGGATCTCCAGTCAACACCTTTGTGGGTCCCCTTGACCCCCCATGGGTCCCCTTGACCCCTCATGGCTCTCCAGTCCCCCACCGTGGGTCCCAGTCCCACACCGTGGGTCCCAGTCACCCTCGTGGATCTCCAGTTACCCCCCCCCATGGGTCTCCAGTCCCCCTCCGAGGGTCTCCAGTCAACCCTTATGGATCTCCAGTCAACACCTTTGTGGGTCCCCTTGACCCCCCATGGGTCTCCAGTCAACGCCCCCCCCCGGCCTCCATGGATCCCAGTTCCCCTCCATGGATCCCAGTTCCCCTCCATGGATCTCCAGTCACCCCCCATGGGTCTCCAGTCAACCCCCATGGATCTCCAGTCAACCCTTATGGATCTCCAGTCACCCCCCATAGATCTCCAGTCAACGCCATTGTGGGTCCCCTTGACCCCCCATGGGTCCCCTTGACCCCCCATGGCTCTCCAGTCCCCTAACGTGGGTCCCAGTCACCCCCCTGGATCTCCAGTTACCCCCCCCCCCGGGTCTCCAGTCCCCCTCCGAGGGTCTCCAGTCAACCCTTATGGATCTCCAGTCAACACCTTTGTGAGTCCTCTTGACCCCCCATGGATCTCCAGTTCCCCCCATGGGTCTCCCAGTCCCCCGCATGGATCTCCAGACCCCCCATGCATCTCCAGTTCCCGCCCATGGATCTCCAATCCCCCCTGTGGCTCCCAGTCACCCCCGTGGGTCTCCAGTCAACCCTTATGGATCTCCAGTCAACCCTTATGGATCTCCAGTCAACACCATTGTGGGTCCCCTTGACCCCCCATGGGTCCCCTTGACCCCCATGGCTCTCCAGTCAAACCCCATGGATCTCCAGTCAACACCTTTGTGGGTCCCCTTGACCCCCCATGGGTCCCCTTGACCCCCCATGGCTCTCCAGTCCCCCACCATGGGTCCCAGTCACCCCCCATGGATCTCCAGTCACCCCCCCCCCCCCCCGCCTCCATGGATCCCAGTTCCCCTCCATGGATCTCCAGTCACCACCCATGGATCTCCAGTCAACTCTTATCGATCTCCAGTCAACCCTTATGGATCTCCAGTCAACACCTTTGTGGGTCCCCTTGACCCCCCATGGATCTCCAGTCCCCCCCCAGGGGTCTCCAGTCACACACACCCCCCCCCCCCCCCCCCCATGGATCCCAGTTCCCCCCCAGGGTCTCCAGCCACCCCCCATGGATCTCCAGCCACCCCCCATGGGTCTCCAGTCAACCCTTATGGATCTCCAGTCAACGCCATTGTGGGTCCCCTCGATCCCCCATGGGTCCCCTTGACCCCCATGGCTCTCCAGTCAAACCCCATGGATCTCCAGTCCCCCCCCATGGGTCTCCAGTCCCCCTCCGAGGGTCTCCAGTCAACCCTTATGGATCTCCAGTCAACACCTTTGTGGGTCCCCTTGACCCCCCATGGATCTCCAGTCACCCCCCATGGATCTCCAGTCACCCCCCCCCCCCCGCCTCCATGGATCCCAGTTCCCCTCCATGGATCTCTAGTCACCCCCCATGGGTCTCCAGTCAACTCTTATCGATCTCCAGTCAACCCCTATGGATCTCCAGTCAACACCTTTGTGGGTCCCCTTGACCCCCCATGGATCTCCAGCCACCCCCCATGGGTCTCCAGTCAACCCTTATGGATCTCCAGTCAACACCATTGTGGGTCCCCTTGACCCCCCATGGATCCCCTTGACCCCCATGGCTCTCCAGTCAAACCCCATGGATCTCCAGTCAAACCCCATGGATCTCCAGTCCCCCCCCATGGATCTCCAGTCCTCCCCATGGATCTCCAGTCAACCCTCATGGATCCCAGTCCCCCTCCCATGGATCTCCAGTCCCGTCCCTTCCCCATGGGTTCCAGTTCCCCTCCATGGATCTCCAGTTACACCCCATGGGTTCCAGTCAACCCCCATGGGTCCCAGTCAACACCACTGTGGATCCCTTTGACCCCCCATGGATCTCCAGTCCCCACCCCTCCGATCCCAGTCCCCCACCATGAATCTCCAGTCACCCCCCATGAATCTCCAGTCACCCCCCATGGGTCTCCAATCAACACCATTGCGGGTCCCCTTGACCCCCCGTGGGTCCCCTTGACACCCCAGAGATCTCCAGTCACCCCCCATGGATCTCCCAGTTCCCCCCACGGATCTCCCAGTTCCCCTCGTGGATCCCAGTTTCCCCCCCCTGGATCTCCAGTCATCACCATTGTGGGTCCCCTTGACCCCCCATGGATCTCCACTCACCTCCCAATGGATCCCAGTCACCCTCCATGGATCCCAGTCACCCCCTAATGGATCTCTACTCACCCCCACAATGGATCCCAGTGACCCCCATGGATCTCCAGTCACCCCCCCATGGATCTCCAGTCACCCCCTATGGGTCTTAATGGGAAACATTAAGGTTGGAGAAGACCTTCAAGGCCACCAAGTCTCTCCCAGGGATCCCACCTGGAGCTCCGTGTCCAGGTCTGGAGTCCTGAGCTCTGGAAGGACCTGGAGATGTTGGAGCGAGGGCAGAGGAGGCCACGGAGATGATCCAAGGATGGAGAACCCCTGAAGGAAGAGAGGGTGGGAGAGGTGGGGTTGTCCAGCCTGGAGAGGAGAAGGCTCTGGGGAGACCTTGGAGTATCTTCCAGTAGGGAAAGGGGCTCCAGGGAAGCCCATCCTGATCCAGGGAAGCTTCCACTGGCACAGGTTGCCCAGAGAAGTGGTGGCTTCTCCATCTCTGGAGGTCTCCAAGGCCAGGTTGGATGGGGCTTGGAGCCCCCTGAGCCAGTGGGAGGTGTCCCTGCCCATGGAACTGGATGGGCTTTGAGATCCCTTCCAACCCAACCCAACTCAACCCAACCCATTCCATCATTCCAAGGGTTGACCGAGACACCACAGGAGTAGAACTGGATGGCTTTGAGGACCCTTCCAACTCAACTCAACCCAATTCAACCCAACCCAACAGATTCCATCATTTCAAGGCCTGACCCACACACCAGGGGGTGGAACTGGATGGGCTTTGAGGTCTCTTCCAACCTAAACCAACCCAACTCAACCCAACCCAACACAACCCAACACAACTCAACCCAACACAACCCAACACAACCCAACCCAACACAACCCAACACAACTCAACCAACACAACCCATTCCATCATTCCAAGGGTTGGCCCACACACCAGGGGATGCAACTGGGTGGACTTTGATGGCTCTTCCAACCTAAACCAACCCAACTCAACCAAACACAACCCAACACAACCCAACACAACTCAACCCATTCCATCATTCCAAGGGCTGACCCACACACCAGGGGGGTGGAACTAGGTGGTCTTTGATGGCTCTTCCAACCCAACCCAACTCAGCCCATTCCACCATTCTAAGGGTTGACCCACCCATGGATCTCCACAGGGATGAAACTGGATGTGCTTTGATGGCTCTTCCAACCCAACCCAACCTAACCCATTCCATCATTCCAAGGGTTAACCCACACACCATGGAGATGGAACTGGATGTGCTTTGATGCCTCTTCCAACCCAACCCAACCCAACTCAACCCATTCCATTATTCCAAGGGTTGGCTCATCCATGGATCTCCACGGGGATGGAACTGGATGTGCTTTGATGGCTCTTCCAATCCAATCCAACCCAACCCAGCCCAACCCAATCCAACTCAACCCTTTCCATTATTCCAAGGGTTGGCCCACCCATGGATCTCCACAGGGATGAAACTGGATGTGCTTTGATGGCTCTTCCAACCCAACCCAACCCAATCCAACCCAACTCAACCCATTCCATCATTCCAAGGGTTAACCCACACACCATGGAGATGGAACTGGATGTGCTTTGATGCCTCTTCCAACCCAACCCAACCCAACCCAACCCAGCCCAACCCAACCCAACCCATTCCATTATTCCAAGGGTTGGCTCATCCATGGATCTCCATGGGGATGGAACTGGATGTGCTTTGATGGCCCTTCCAATCCAACCCAACCCAACTCAACCCTTTCCATTATTCCAAGGGCTGGCCCACCAATGGATCTCCATAGGGATAAAACTAGATGTGCTTTGATGGCTCTTCCAATCCAATCCAACCCAGCCCAACCCAACCCAACTCAACCCTTTCCATTATTCCAAGGGTTGGCCCACCCATGGATCTCCACAGGGATGAAACTGGATGTGCTTTGATGGCTCTTCCAACCCAACCCAATCCAACCCAACTCAACCCATTCCATCAGTCCAAGGGTTGACACACCATGGGGATGGAACTGGATGTGCTTTGATGCCTCTTCCAACCCAACCCAACCCAACCCAACCCAACCCAACCCAACCCAACCCAACCCATCCCATTCCATTATTCCAAGGGTTGGCTCATCCATGGATCTCCATGGGGATGGAACTGGATGTGCTTTGATGGCCCTTCCAATCCAACCCAACACAACCCAACTCAACCCTTTCTATTATTCCAAGGGCTGGCCCACCAATGGATCTCCATAGGGATAAAACTAGATGTGCTTTGATGGCTCTTCCAATCCAACCCAACCCAATCCAACCCAACCCATACCATCATTCCAAGGGTTGACCTACCCATGGATCTCCACAGGGATGAAAATGGATGTGCTTTGATGGTTCTTCCAATCCAACCCAACCCAACCCAACTCACCCAACCCAACTCAACCCATTCCATCATTCCCAGGGTTGGCCCACCAATGGATCTCCATGGGATGAAACTAGATGTGCTTTGATGGCTTTTCCAACCCAAACCCAACCCAACCCAACCCAACCCAACCCAACCCAACCCAACCCAACCCAACCCAACCCAACCCATTCCCTCATTCCAAGGGTTGACCACACACCATAGGGATGGAACTGGATGTACTTTGATGCCTCTTCCAACCCAACTCAACCCATTCCATCATTCCACACCCCTCCCCAAATTCCCACTCCCCCCCCCTTTTCCACAGGCACCAACCAGTGTCCCCAGGGTTCCATGTGCCAGAAGTTCAAGTTTGTCTTCCCGACGGCCGCCGACCTCTGCGAGCAGATCTGGTCCAACTCCTACCGCTACACCCAGCACCACCGCGGCAGCGGGCGCTGCATCCAGATGTGGTTCGACCCCGTGCAGGGGAACCCCAACATCGCCGTCGCCCGCTACTACGCCCGCGGCACCGCCGGCCCCCCCAGCGCCCCCCGGCCCTTCCTGGTGGCCCTGCTGTCCCCTCATCCTCCTGCTGGTCCTGCATTGAGAGGTTTTGGGGGGCTCCTTGGTGTCCCCCCCACTTCCCAGTGAATAAACGCTTCTGTCCCCTCAGTTTGGGGGGGGCTGGGGGACCCCCACATCCTCCTATTGATCCTGCACTGAGAGGTTTGGGGGGCTCCTTGGTGTCCCCCCACTTCCCAGTCAATAAACGCTCCTGTCCCCTCAGTTTGGGGGAGCTGAGGGACCCCCATCTTTCCCCAGTCCTGTTTTAGAGGTTGGGGGGGGGGGGCTCCTTGGAGTCCCCCCACTTCCCAGTGAATAAACGCTCCTGTCCCCTCAGTTTGGGGGGGCTGGGGGGACCCCCATGTCCTCCTATTGATCCTGCACTGAGAAGTTGGGGGGCTCCTTGGTGTCCCCCCACTTCCCAGTTAATAAAAACTCCTGTCCTCCTCAGTTTTGGGGGGCTGGGGGACCCCCATCCTTCTCCTGGTCCTGTTTTAGAGGTCTGGGAGGGCTCCTTGGTGTTCCCCCACTTCCCAGTCAATAAACGCTCCTGTGCCCCACAGTTTGGGGGGGGCTGGGGGACCCCCACATCCTCCTCTTGATCCTGCACTGAGAGGTTTGGGGGGCGACACCAAGGAGCCCAGTCAATAAACGCTCCTGTCCTCTCAGTTTTGGGGGGCTGGGGGGACCTCCATCTTTCCCCTGATCCTGTTTTAGAGGTTTGGGGGGGCTCCTTGGTGTTCCCTCCCCTCCCAGTCAATAAACACTCCCATCCCCCTCGGTTTTGGGGTGTGGAGGGAATCCCATCCTCCTCCTGGGAAGTTTAGGGGGGGCTCCTTGGTGTTTCTGCATTTCTCAGTGAATAAACACTTGTGTCCACCTCAGTTTTGGGGTGTGGGAGGACCCCCCAACTTCTCCTGGTCCCCTCTGAGAAGGTTTGGGGGGGGCTCCTTGGTGTCCCCTCACTTCCCAGTCAAAAAACACTTGTCCACCTCGGTTTTGGTATATGGGGGACCCCCCAATCCTCCTCTTGTCCCAGCTCTGAGAGGTTTGGGGGGCCCATGGGGTGACCCCCAGGCTGGGGGGTTGGGGGGGTCCCCCCCATGTCCCCCTTAAGTGGGACAAGAGATGCTCGGGATGGGGGGGGGGGGGAAGATGGGAGCGGGGGGGGACGACAAGGGGTGCTGGGATGGGGGGGAATGAGGGGAGGGACAAGGGATGCAGGGATGGGGGGGATAAGGGGTGCCCGGGATGGGGAGGATGGGGGAGGGGGGACAAGGGATGGGGGTGGGGGGACAACAGTGCCCAGAATGGGGGGGATGGAGAGGGGACAATGGATGGGGGATGGGGGGGTGATGGAGACGAGGGGTGCCCGGGATGGGGGGACTGGGAGGGACAAGGGATGGGGGTGAGGGGGGACAAGGGGGTGCGGGGATGGGAGGGGGACGACAAGGGGTGCGATCCTTGAGCCCCCGCTCCTCTGACCCCCTCTTGCAGCCCCCCCCCACCCCCCCCCGTTGCCCCCCAGTGCTTCCCCCTTCACCCGTGCCCCCCCCCAGCCCGTGATGACCCCGCCCCCTCGGTGCTATCCCTCCCCCTCCCCCTCCCCCTCCCCAATGACCTCCCGGTCCCCCCACTCCCGGTGTTGCCCCTCCCCCGCGCCCGGTTCTTCCCCTCCACGTGCTGCGCCCCCTCCCCTCGATGACCCCCCTCGATGTCCCCCCCCCCCCCCCCCCCGATGCCCTCAATGTCCCCGCTGGCCCCGCCCCCAGCCTTGGCCCCGCCCCCAGCCTTGGCCCCGCCCACATTCCCAATCAGCTCTCGTGTCACTGAGACCCCGCCCCCTTTTTTTGGCCCCGCCCCCTCCTCCGACGTAGAGCGTATCAGCCCTGACCACGCCCCCGATATGACCACGCCCCCTGCACTGGCCCCGCCCCTGCACCCCCCCGGGTCCCGTGGCAGGGGGCGTGGCTTGGGGATGACCACGCCCACTCGTTACACACCCCCTTAGCTCAGACCCCGCCCCCGTCATAGCCCCGCCCCCCCGGTGCGGGCCCCGGCTCTGACTCCGCCCCCCAGTGCTGGTCACTCCCAATCGAATCCCGGTTCGGGCTCCACCTTCAGCCACGGCTCTGCCTGCTTTGCTGGCCCCGCCCCCTGGACTCCAGCCCCCGCCCCTGTTCAGACCACGCCCCCCCATTTGGCCACGCCCCCTCAGGGTTCCGTCCCGGCCCGGCTGTCTCTGACTCCGCCCCCCTGGCTCTGGTCCCGCCCCCAGCACCTCCCTGCTCGCCCAATTGGATCCCACTTCAGGCCCCGCCCCTTAACAAGTCCCACCCCCTGTTCAGGCCCCGCCCCCTACACATCCCCCCCCGTGGCCCCGCCCCTTGGATCCCGTCCCGCCATGGCGGGCTCTGAACCCGTTCTGACTCAGGCCACGCCCCCACTCAGCGCTGGCCACGCCCCCATTTGCCCCCGCCCCCCCACCCTATAGGATTCCGTTTTATGCCTCGGCTCAAGCCCCGCCCCCCCCCGCTTTGGCCACGCCCCCCTCCCTGACCCCACCCACCCGCCCAATTGGCTCCCGCCTCGGCCCTCCTCTCAGGCCCCGCCCCCTCCGGTGACCCCGCCCCTCGGTCCCGTCCCGGCATGGCGGGCGCGGGGGGGCCGCCCTGGTACCACCGGGACCTGAGCCGCGCGGCGGCCGAGGAGGCGCTGGCCCGGGCGGGGCGGGACGGCAGCTTCCTGGTGCGGGACAGCGAGAGCGTGGCGGGGGCCTTCGCGCTCTGCCTGCTGTGAGTGGGGAGGGGGCTGGCGGGGGGGGGGGAGACTGGGGGGGGGAGACTGGGGGGGGGGGGGGGGCTGGAGGGGGGGGGGAGAGACTGTGGGGGGGGAGGAGAGACTGGGGGGGGGGGGCTGGAGGGGGGGGGAGAGACTGTGAATGGGGGGGGGCTGTGAGTGGGGAGGGGGCTGGCGGGGGGGGGGGGGAGACTGGGGGGGGGAGGAGAGACTGGGGGGGGGGCTGGAGGGGGGGGAGAGACTGTGAATGGGGGGGGCTGTGAGTGGGGAGGGGGCTGGCGGGGGGGGGGGAGACTGGGGCGGGAGGAGAGACTGGGGGGGGGAGGAGAGACTGGGGGGGGGGGGGGGCTGGAGGCGGGGGGGAGAGACTGTGAATGGGGGGGCTGTGAGTGGGGAGGGGGCTGGCGGGGGGGGAGACTGGGGGGGAGGAGACTGGGGGGGGGGGGGTGGAGGGGGGGGGAGAGACTGTGAAAGGGGGGGGCTGTGAGTGGGGAGGGGGCTGGCGGGGGGGGGGAGACTGGGGGGGGGAGGAGAGACTGGGGGGGGGGAGGGGGGCTGGAGGGGGGGGGGGGAGAGACTGTGGGGGGGAGGAGAGACCTGGGGGGGGGGGCTGGAGGGGGGGGAGAGACTGTGAGGGGAGGGCTGTGAATGGGGGGGGGCTGTGAGTGGGGAGGGGGCTGGGGGGGGAGGAGAGACTGGGGGGGGGCTGGAGGGGGGGGAGAGACTGGGGGGGGGAGGGGGAGGGAGGAAGAGGAGACTGGGGAGAGGGGGAGAGACTGGGGTGGGGGGAGAGACTGGGGGGGGGGGGCTGGAGGGGGGGGGAGAGACTGTGAATGGGGGGGCTGTGAGTGGGGAGGGGGCTGTGAGGGGGGAGGGGGCTGGAGGGGGGGGAGAGACTGGGGGAGGGGCTGTGAATGGGGGGGGCTGTGAGTGGGGAGGGGGCTGGCGGGGGGGGGAGACTGGGGGGGGGGAGGAGAGACTGGGGGGGGAGGAGAGACTGGGGGGGGGAGGAGAGACTGGGGGGGGGGCTGGAGGGGGGGGGAGAGACTGTGAATGGGGGGGGCTGTGAGTGGGGAGGGGGCTGGAGGGCGGGGAGAGAGACTGGGGGGGGGGAGACTGGGGGGGGGGGCTGGAGGGGGGGGGAGAGACTGTGAATGGGGGGGGCTGTGAGTGGGGAGGGGGCTGGCGGGGGGGGGGAGAGACTGGGGGGGGAGGAGAGACTGGGGGGGGGGCTGGAGGGGGGGGGAGAGACTGTGAGGGGAGGGGCTGTGAGTGGGGGGGGGCTGTGAGTGGGGAGGGGGCTGGCGGGGGGGGGGAGACTGGGGGGGGAGGAGAGACTGGGGGGGGGGCTGGAGGGGGGGGGAGAGACTGGGGGGGGGGGGAGAGACTGGGGGGGGGGCTGGAGGGGGGGGAGAGACTGTGAATGGGGGGGGGCTGTGAGTGGGGAGGGGGCTGGGGGGGGAGGAGAGACTGGGGGGGGGCTGGAGGGGGGGGGAGAGACTGTGAATGGGGGGGGCTGTGAGTGGGGAGGGGGCTGGCGGGGGGGGGGAGAGACTGGGGGGGAGGAGAGACTGGGGGGGGGCTGGAGGGGGGGGGAGAGACTGTGAATGGGGGGGCTATGAGTGGGGAGGGGGCTGTGAGGGGGGAGGGGGCTGGAGGGGGGGGGAGAGACTGGGGGGGAGGAGAGACTGGGGGGGGGGCTGGAGGGGGGGGGAGAGACTGGGGGGGGGCTGTGAATGGGGGGGGCTGTGAGTGGGGAGGGGGCTGGCGGGGGGGGGAGAGACTGGGGGGGAGGAGAGACTGGGGGGGGGGCTGGAGGGGGGGGGAGAGACTGGGGGGGGAGAGACTGGGGAGAGGGGGAGAGACTGGGGGGGGGAGAGACTGGGGGGGGGGAGCTGGAGGGGGGGGGAGAGACTGTGAATGGGGGGGCTGTGAGTGGGGAGGGGGCTGTGAGGGGGGAGGGGGCTGGAGGGGGGGGGGAGAGACTGGGGGGGGGGCTGTGAGTGGGGAGGGGGCTGGCGGGGGGGGGAGAGACTGGGGCGGGAGGAGAGACTGGGGGGGGGCTGGAGGGGGGGGGGAGAGACTGTGAATGGGGGGGCTGTGAGTGGGGAGGGGGCTGGCGGGGGGGGGGAGACTGGGGGGGGAGGAGAGACTGGGGGGGGTGCTGGAGGGGGGGGGAGAGACTGTGAATGGGGGGGCTGTGAGTGGGGAGGGGGCTGGCGGGGGGGGAGACTGGGGGGGGAGGAGAGACTGGGGGGGGGGCTGGAGGGGGGGGGGGAGAGACTGTGAATGGGGGGGGCTGTGAGTGGGGAGGGGGCTGGCGGGGGGGGGAGACTGGGGGGGGAGGAGAGGACTGGGGGGGGAGAGACTGGGGGGGGGGAAGACTGTGAAAGGGGGGGGCGGTGAGTGGGGAGGGGGCTGGCGGGGAGGGGAGACTGGGGGGGGAGGAGAGACTGGAGGGGGCTGGAGGGGGGGGGAGAGACTGTGAATGGGGGGGGCTGTGAGTGGGGAGGGGGCTGGCGGGGGGGGGAGACTGGGGGGGGAGGAGAGACTGGGGGGGGAGGAGAGACTGGGGGGGGGCTGGAGGGGGGGGGAGAGACTGGGGGGGGGAAGACTGTGAAAGGGGGGGGGCGGGTGAGTGGGGAGGGGGCTGGCGGGGGGGAGAGACTGGGGGGGGGCTGGAGGGGGGGGAAGACTGTGAATGGGGGGGCTGTGAGTGGGGAGGGGGCTGGCGGGGGGGGGGAGACTGGGGGGGGGGGCTGGAGGGGGGGGGAGAGACTGTGGGGGGGGAGAGACTGTGGGGGGGGAGAAGAGACTGTGGGGGGGGCTGGAGGGAGGGGGAGAGACTGGGGGGGGAGAGACTGTGGGGGGGAGGGCTGTGAATGGGGGGGGCTGTGAGGGGGGAGGGGGCTGGCGGGGGGGGAGACTGGGGGGGGGAGGAGAGACTGGGGGGGAGGGGGGCTGGAGGGGGGGGGAGAGACTGGGGGGGGGCTGGAGGGGGGGGGGAGAGACTGTGGGTGGGGGGACTGTGAATGGGGGGGTTTTGAGGGGGGAGGGAGCTGGCTGGGGGGGGAGAGACGGGGGGGGGAGAGACTGTGAGGGGAGGGCTGTGAGTGGGAGGGGGGCTGTGAGTGGGGAGTGGGCTGGCGGGGGGGGGGAGAGACTGGGGGGGGGGACTGTGAGGGGGGGGGAGACTGTGAGGGGGGCTGTGAGGGGAGGGCTGTGAATGGGGGGGCTGTGAGGGGGGAGGGGGCTGGCGGGGGGGGAGACTGTGAGGGGAGGGCTGTGAGTGGGGAGGGGGCTGTGAGTGAGGAGGGGGCGGGCGGGGGGGGCAGAGACTGTGGGGGGGGACTGTGAGGGGAGGGCTGTGAATGGGGGGGGCTGTGAGTGGGGAGGGGGCTGGCGGGGGGGAGAGACTGTGAGGGGGGGCTGGAGGGGGGGGAGACTGGGGGGGGAGAGACTGTGAGGGGGGGACTGTGAGGGGGGGGGAGACTGTGAGGGGGGCTGTGAGTGGGGGAGGGGCTGTGAATGGGGGGGCTGTGAGTGGGGAGGGGTCTGGCAGGGGGGGGAGAGACTGGGGGGGGGACTGTGAGGGGAGGGCTGTGAATGGGGGGGGCTGTGAGTGGGGAGGGGGCTGGCTGGGGGGGGAGAGACTGTGGGGGCGGGGAACTGGGGGGGGGGAGAGACAGAGGGGAGGGACTGTGGGGGGGGGCTGTGAGGGGGGAGGGGAGCTGGCTGGGGGGGGAGAGACTGTGGGGGGGGGACTGTGAGGGGAGGGCTGTGAATGGGGGGGCTGTGAGTGGGGAGGGGGCTGGCGGGGGGGGAGAGACTGTGAGGGGGGGGACTGTGAGGGGAGGGCTGTGAATGGGGGGGGCTGTGAGTGGGGGGGGAGAGACTGTGGGGGGGGGAGACTGTGGGGGGAGACTGTGAGGGGGGGGGAGTCTGGGGGGGGCTGTGAGGGGAGGGCTGTGAATGGGGGGGCTGTGAGTGGGAGGGGGGCTGTGAGTGGGGAGGGGGCTGGTGGGGGGGAGAGACTGTGAGGGGGGGGAGACTGGGGGGGGGGAGTTCTGGGGGGGCTGTGAGGGGAGGGCTGTGAATGGGGGGGGCTGTGAGGGGGGAGGGGGCTGGCTGGGGGAGAGTCTGTGGGGGGGGCTGTGAATGGGGGGGGGCTGTGAGGGGGGAGGGGGCTGGCTGGGGGGGGAGAGACTGTGGTGGGGGGAGTCTGGGGAGGGCTGTGAAGGGGGGGCTGTGAATGGGGGGGCTGTGAGGGGGGAGGGGGCTGGCTGGGGGGGGAGAGACTGTGGTGGGGGGAGTCTGGGGAGGGCTGTGAAGGGGGGGCTGTGAATGGGGGGGCTGTGAGGGGGGAGGGGGCTGGCTGGGGGGGGGAGACTGTGAGTGGGAGGGGGGGCTGTGAGTGGGAGGGGGGCTGTGAGTGGGGAGGGGGCGGGCGGGGGGGGGGGGGAGAGACTGTGAGGGGGGGGACTGTGAGGGGGGGGAGTCTGGAGGGGGCTGTGAGGGGAGGGCTGTGAATGGGGCGGCTGTGAGGGGGGAGGGGGCTGGCTGGGGGGAGAGTCTGGGGGGGGGCTGTGAGGGGAGGGCTGTGAATGGGGGGGGGGGCTGGCGAGGGGGGAGGGGGCTTGGGGGGGCTGTGAATGGGGGGGACTGTGAGGGGGGGAGGGGGCTGGAGGTGGGGGAGACAAGACTGGAGGCGGGCGACTGTGGGGGGGGGACTGAGTAGTGGGGGGCTGTGAGGGGGATACGACTGAGTGGGGGGGACTGTAGGCGGGGGGCTGTGAGTGGGGGGGGCTGTGAAGGGGGGGGCTGTGATTGGGGGGGAGGGCTGTGATTGGGGGGGAGGGCTGTGAGTGGGGGGGGCTGTGAGTGGGGGGGGCTGTGAGGGGGGGGAGACTGGGGGACTGTGTGGGGGGGAAACGGGGGGGGACTGTGGGGGGGACTGTGAGGGGAGGGGGAAACTGGGGGGGGGACTGTGAGGGGATGGGGAAACTGGGGGGGGGACTGTGAGGGGATGGGGAAACTGGGGGGGGGACTGTGAGGGGAGGGGGAAACTGGGGGGGACTGTGGGGGGGACTGTGAGTGGGAGAAGGACTGAGTGGAGGGGGAGACTGAGTGGGGGGGCTGTGAGTGGGGGGGGCGCGGGGGGCCTCCTGTGAGTGGGGGGGGGCATGGGGGAGGGGGCTGGAGGGGGACTGTGAGTGGGGGGATTGTCAGGGGGGCAGGGGAGGGGTGAGGGGGCAGCAGAGAGGGGTCTGGGGGGGTTGGGGGGCAGTGGAGTGGGATTTGGGGGGGCAGCGGTGGGGGGGCAGGGGGGCAGGAGAGAGGGGAGCGGGGGGGGGAAGCAGCGGGGGGGGTCGGGGCAGGAGAGGAGGGTCTGGGGGGGCAGCAGAGGGGGGTTTAGGGGGGCAGTGGGGGGGGGGTCTATGGGGCTCGGGGGGGGGAAGCAGAGGGGTGGGGGGAGAGGGTTTGGGGGGGCATTGGAATGAGGTTTGGGGGGGGCAACAGAGAGGGGTCCGGGGGGTTTTGGGGGGGCAATAGAGGCGTGGGGGGAGAGGGTTTGGGGGCAGCGGAGAGGGTGAGGGGGGGCAGCAGAGAGGGTCTGGAGGGGGTCGGGGGGCAACGGGGGGGCTTTGGGGGGCAGTGGAGGGGGTCGGGGGGCAGGAAGGGGGGTCAAGGAGGCTGTGGAGAGGAGTGGGGGGGCAGGAGGAGGGGGATGGGGGGCAGCAGAGGGGGGTCTGGGGGGGCAGAAGAGGGGATCGGGGGGAGGGGGCAGAAGAGGGGGTCTGGGGGGGCAGAAGAGGGGATGGGGGGGCAGCAAAGGGGGGTCGGGGGGGCAGAAGAGGGGATGGGGAGAGGGGCAGCAGAGGGGGGGTCTGGGGGGGCAGAAGAGGGGATCGGGGGAGGGGGCAGAAGAGGGGGTCTGGGGGGCAGAAGAGGGGATGGGGGGGCAGCAAAGGGGGGTCGGGGGGCAGAAGAGGGGATGGGAGAGGGGGCAGCAGAGGGGGGGTCTGGGGGGGCAGAGAGGGGATCTTGGGGGGGCAGCAAAGGGGGGTCGGTGGGGGCAGGAGAGTGGGGTCTGGGGAGCAACAGAGGGGTGGGGGGAGAGGGTTTGGGGGGGCATTGGAGGGGGGTCGGGGGGCAGGAGAGGGGGGTCAAGGAGGCTGTGGAGAGGAGTGGGGGGGCAGAAGAGGGGATGGGGGGGCAGCAGAGGGGGGTCTGGGGGGGGCAGAAGAGGGATGAGGGGAGGGGGGCAGCGGAGGGGGTGTCTGGGGGGCAGCGGAGGGGGGTCGGGGGGCAGCGGAGGGGTGGGGGGCAGCAGAGGAGAGTTTGGGGGGCGGGGGGCAGGAGAGCGTGGTCCGGGGGGGGCAGCAGAGAGGGGTTTGGGGGGGCAGTGGGGGGGTCGGGGAGCAGCAGAGAGGGGGGTGGGGGCAGCAGAGAGGGGTCGGGGGTGCAATGGGGGGGTCTGGGGGGCAGCAGAGAGGGGTCTGTGGGGCTCGGGGTGGGGGGAAGCAGAGGGGTGGGGGGAGATGGTTTGGGGGGGGCAGCGGAGTGGGGTTTGGGGGGGCAACGGGCGGGTCGGGGGGGCAACAGAGGGGTGGGGGAGAGGGTTTGGGGGGGCATTGGAATGAGGTTTGGGGGGGCAACAGAGAGGGGTCTGGGGGGTTTTGGGGGGGCAATAGAGGCGTGGGGGAAGAGGGTTTGGGGTCAGCGGAGAGGGTGAGGGGGCAGCAGAGAGGGTCTGGAGGGGGGTCGGGGGGCAGCAGAGGGGGGGCTTTGGGGGGCAGCGGGGGGTAGAGGGGGCAGGAGAGCAGGGTCTGGGGGCAGCAGAGG